>OZ022264.1:56632161-56784661 GCA_963978885.1 Nemotelus pantherinus | reverse complement strand
TTTTTGGTTTTTTCATATTCCTAGTTTTGTCCGTGATGCTTCTCCAGGGGCTGAATGTCATTCCTTTCCAATTGATGGAGCTGTTGCTTCCACTCAAGCAAGTAAATAGCCAGGCATATTTTGATGGGACAAAGATCTTACACCATCTTGAGGATATATGTTTACGCTGGGATAAAAATTTCACTTCGTAATCGTTTATACGAAAATCAGCTTCGAGAATCTTTCCTAACCATTCGTCGTCACCAGAAATAGGAATCCCTTTCAGAAAGAATGCACTTTTGTTTACTGGAGTCGTTAATTTGGAGGACGTGCTCGTATTGTGGAGAATATAGTTCTTTTTTTTTTTTAATTTTTGTAAATGATTCTGCCAATCGTTTCGGGACCAAAAAGTACCGAACTTGTAAATTGGGGTTTCACATTTGAGAATTGATGATTTTTGCTGAGTAGATGGAGTTGTACCCTCAGCTAGATTCCTTATAGGTGATGTTGCTTTGTCCTGCGTCCTCGTATTCATAGCCGTTGTGTTATTATTTATATCCAACGTTGTGTTAAGGAGCTCCTGATGGAGTGTTATCTTGTTCGCTATTAATTTTCGTCTCCATCATTTGTTGAGATTTTGCAATGACGGTCTAAATCCTCTAATTTTCTCCTGTTATCAGCTAATTTTAGTTGTTGCTCGGAAAAAGTGTCTATGAGTCTGTCAGCTTAGACCGATCCTCACTTACGATGCCCCTATCTAGACTTCAGCCTCCTCATACCAACTTGAGAAGCTAAAATTCTAAAACTCTGTATCCTTCGAACCATCACCTCTCTTTACTATAACCCCAATGGCCATCATTATCCGAATAGTATCCTCTATCAAAAATCAAAAATCAGGCTTTTTTCCTCTCATCTGCTTCAACTAACCAACAATGTTATTCGTTGTGACTCAGAGCACCCCAACCCCATCGCTTCATCCTAGACCTGGATCTTAATCACCGCTTCTGTAATCGTTTTATTTTGGTCTTTTATTCTTTGAAAACTCAGACTTAGCTGCTTCATTAACAATTGACAGATTGTTAATAAGCTCTGGTTTGTAGCTTAGTTATTTAAGATTTAAGGCACTCCTTTACTAATAAACCCCCTCTCTCTCAATTGTATATATTTATAACCTTTGGCATGATAAATGAGGTTGAGAACCCTATGAACATCTATAAATTGGTGATTTATATGAATATTTAATATGTACATTAAAAAAATTTTCCATTTCAGTAAAATATACTAGATACATTCGATATATTTTGAATTTTATTCAAAATTATCTATCAAAACAGCTTCCCTGCATGTAAATGTATCGTACAAAACAAGCATACCACACAAGGAAACGTCTGAGGCCCAAATTGTCCGTTTGGAATTCAGAAGCAATTTATCTAAATTAAGCAAACCTTAATCCGCACGCAATATGAATGAAGTGATTCCTCTTGCTTTAAACGTATGACGTATACATACATATGTATGTGTTCTGTGCCCTAAATCTCAGTGGCCATAATATACCTATTTCTGGTTCTTGATCCGATGTCTGCTTCGATTCCATGAAATTTCAAATGTCACACGGTTTTGTCGACAATCAATATAACCTCGAGCGAATTCCCAACAAACGATGCAGCAAGTATCGGAATATTCTCATCGAAATTCCCTGAGACAACAACTGGCTGTGTATCGTTCGTCGTATGTCCTTGCTAATTAGATTAATTGCATGTTTGTCACGCATCCACATGCTGGCTAGACAACGGCAGCGCTGGAAGCTATTATTTACGTATTGTGATGCGTTTCGTGTTGTCGAAGTTTGATGCGTGTCTCCATTGTTTTTGCCTGTTTTTTTTTTAAATCGTTTTTTCTTCTTCTGCAATAATACTTATGTATATCGAGATAGGATCGAGAGAAATCTCACTGAACCGTGGAATTTGGATCGTTCGAGAGCAAGGAAATACTTTGAAAAAGTCACACAGTTGTTATGACGGCAAAAAAATTGTGCGTACATTAAGTATGATGAGCATGAGAGACATACAATGGTAGCAAGTACTTGCACGTCAAGAAGCGTGATTCTACTGTCACGTGAGATAATCAGACAACACCACGCAATAGGGATATTTTTTCCAGACACCACGCAATAAGGGTATTGTGTCGTGTCCTGGGAACCGTAGTCATGTGAAATTTCGGTGGAAAATTTTCGTTTCAATATTTGTTGAAATAGCTCGGGTTCATTGTTCACCAGGAAAATCAAGAGACATGATTCATTAATTAAATCTATGAAATAATATAAGAAAGTGAAGGGATAAGGGATAAAAGCATTTTTTTTTTCTGGGAAATTGTATTTGATAAATAAGCGAAAGCTCAAATAATTTCTGCCTTAGCTCTTAGTTTATTTGCAACGAGACATTTTAGAAACGATAAAAATCTCAGCAAATGATCGCGTCCTAACGCATGAAATCCGTTCGTGTTTGGTTTGATTTCATGCGGTTAACGTTAATGTTGCTGGGCGGCAATTGTCACACCATTGTGCTCTTGTTGGGCTTCGCGCTTAACACATCTTATTTTGCAGCGATCATGCTCGGAAACGCTTCAGTTGTCATACACACTTATTTGAATTCGTTGAAAAAATGAGTGCATATTAAAGATATGCAACACAAATGCAGATGACAAAAAACACTTCATGGCGGCTACCTAACTAGCCTGTCAGTTTTTGTATTGGGACTTGCGAGTTTACTAGCTTGCTAGATTGCCAGCTTATTGCGAAGCGAAGGCAACAGCCGTGAGCTAGTGTCAGTTTGACTTAATATAGATATTGCAGCGTAATGGTTTTGCGGTTAGCAAGATGCATGGATATATGCAGTGCATGCAGTGATATCATGTTGCACACACTTGCCACTTGGAAGAGAATTGTTTTTTTTTCTTCTTTAATCTCATTTTTCTACGTTTTAATTTTAGCGCCGAGAAAATTGACCAGTGTTGGATGAAGTTAACTGCGTGGGAAAATTATACTGAATGATTGTTTTACAGTCGATTGAACATTTCTGAGTGTTCACATATGTAGATAAAAGGAATGTATTTAGGGTATGCTAGAGCTAAAGCCAAGTGGACACGTGCCCCTATAATTAATGGAATTTCTCATAAGCGCACTACCGTTGTCAAATTTCGACAATCGTGAAAAATGACATTGACACCGTCTACCCGATTTCCGTAAATGTGGATAAATATCACGTTTCCCAGATGGTGGGAACCTATGAAGCACAATTTGACTCTGGTTGGGGATAGCCAAATATTCTGTCATTTTTAAATTATTAATCAACTGATATGGGCAGAATATTTTTTTATAAAACTCGAGATGACATTTTTTCTTGTATTTTGAGACTGAGTGTATTTGAGATGGATAGAATATGCATTGATATTTTTTGGGATTTAGACTTTATTAAATTGGCGAAAACGGGAGGGTAGCCACATTCTAAAAGGCTTCAAAAAAGTTTCCCAATTGCATGTGACTAAGATGTATTGGCATTGTTGTATTTAAACGTATCAATGACTCTTTTGGCTGGCCAAACGTGGAACAATATACTCAGACTTATTTCACTTTTGTATTGACTAAGGCCAGTGGCGTGGCGTGATAATTTACTGAAGGGTAGCAATTGGTTCATATCCATGGTTGATTACGCTTTCTGCAAATTTGTTACATGTTATCGAACCCCTCTATAAAAGCACCCAGGAATTACTAACGAGGACGTGAGAGTAGACTTTCTGTATTGTTGTGAAAATAAAAGCTCACAGTCTTTCACACAAAAAATACAATGTTAATACATGTCAATATTAGTAAAATAATAGCATTTTGAAAGTGGCTAAATTTCGAAGAATTGAAGTGGTTTAAAAATTTGAAACTTTTTCAGGATGCACATCTTGAGTTTATTTTAACGATGTTATCAATTATTTTGACATAAGCACGTGTAAAAAATGGTTCAACATTCTCATTGTTATCAATTATGCACCTTGTTCTTTTACGACGTTGTGTTGTTTCGCAAGTCGATCATAATTTGTTCCCAATCACTGTGAAACTATTTCCTAAAGATTGTATTTGATCAAGTCTTATTTTTTTTTTTTTTAGAAAAAAACATTAAGCAGAAAAATAAACTGAAAAAAAACTAAACAACTAAAACAGAAAGCCCGCTCTCAATATTAACAGTCTCTCCACCCCAATTATCACTCTCATTTTCAGTTGTATATTCAAAGAGTTCTTTTAATTGCTCTTTATTATAGAAAAATTGCTAAAATTAACCGACCAAAAGTCCAACGTGTTGGAGCTAAAATTAGAAGCCTTTTTTGAGGAATAAATACAAAGCAAATATACTTATTGTTGTTGCTGAGAAACTAGTAATAGATTGGAAAAATATCTACATTCGCGTATATTACTGTACGATTAGTCGATGTACGAAGCAATTAATAAATATTGCGTTTTTTATACATTTCTTTTAGAAGTGTTTGCAATCCAATTGTTTTGCCAGATTTTACTGAGGCTCCTCATAATTTTGAATTTTAGGACAGTATGCAAAACAAGGTTAAATGAACGGGACGCAGTTTGGTTATCAGAAAATAAGAAGTAATGTAACAAAATCTTGTTGAAAGCTGTGAACGATATGATATGTTGGTTGTTTTATCTAATATTATTGCTATGAATTCATTGTGCTGAATTTCATTACAAATCTCTTTCAATATTTTTTTTTAAACTACACAATAGTTTGATGTTCCGGAAAAAAACTTTTGCTTGGTCCAGATGAATTCGCAAGTAGGGTTATGTACTGTTTAAAAGATTTATTGTCTTTAGGTGATTTCTCCCTATTGCAAGAATCCACATTTTCATTGTAACTATGTAATGCTTGTTCTTGACATCCTAAATGACACACAATGTCTATTAGAATCTTCATTATTTCTGAATTTCTTACAGCTTTGAGCAATATCGCTGACTATTTATATTGACGACTCAGCAATTCTTCAATCAGTTCAAAAAGGACTGACTCGAAATGACCAATGCTTTTTGTATCATGCCTGTTCACAGCTTTAACATTATTTAAATTACAAAAGCTGGTAGTTCGCCAAACATTTTAATAGCTCGAAAATACCACACATGGCCTGAAAGATTTTTTTTTGTTTAGTATTACAACCGGTAATCCGTTCCGAGTTTTTCATTTATTAATTTTGCATTCAAACTGCTGAGTACATCTATTTGCCCAAAAGATAATTTACGAATTCTGTATTGATCGATCCTTATTGGTGCTGGCCTTTCTTCCGCAAATTACCGAGATCCAAAGAGAAATTTAATAAACACATTCAAACAAATAAGCACATTCATCTATTTCAACCTTTCACTATTTCGAATATCAATCAAAAAAATCATGCAATTTTAGATAGTAATTTTACACTTTCAATTCTAAACAATTCTAGTCTACAGGCTCCCCTATTATTACTATGCAATATTATCACCAAATGTTTTAGACTAATAATGACTAAATGCCTTCAACAATTTAAAACACCTTAACAAAAGTTTCTAAATAAAATAGAACATACAAAAAATGTCATAATATAAATCATAAATAAAACACATAAAATAACGTTTTGTCGACTCAACAGCTTCTGGCAGCCCTTGCCACATCTCGTAACTCAAATTCGCTCACAGCAAGCATTCTTTATACACAAAATATCTGTACAATCAAAGGAAAATGATTACAATGTACTCTACTACGCGTGAGGGGAACGTTGAAATAAGTTCTACAGCAGTCATACGTTCCCAGCTTCACTCTGAGTCTCTCTCTTGACAAGATAATTTCCACTAGGAAGCAAATTCTTCATTGCTTCCAAACAGATCGTATACGCATATTTTTTTTAATGACGTCACAGTCTAGTCTATATGGAGTCAAATAAACGCTCGTAGATGTAATTCTTACGTTGCTTTCATGCGCTGGTTGCTCTCTCTGAATTCGTGGTGTTACCACATCAGCTGTGTGAGATGGTCACAATTTGTTTTGCAATATTTTTTTAAAAAAATTGTATACACGATTTTTTCACGAACTCAAATAAAAACGATGAAATTAAAATTTATGTCAGCCAAATGTAAGAGAATCAATGCTTCCCTTGTTTCCATGAACGCCACGCCACTACCTACAACCTCTCATATTAAGAGAGAGCACTTGTATTAATAGAAGGTTTTTAGCTTTTTTATAGTATACAAAACTCAGGCAACACTTTGGCTGCATAGCATGCGCTTTCAGAAGATCCAACAATCACACCTTTTTGCAGGAGAAACATGTACTTTGTTTTTGCTTTGAAACTGAGGAGATCCATGATCTGAATAATTCTTTCTCTAGTAAATGAACCAGCTAGTCTTGTTTCACGAAAAATAATCCAAAATAATTTCATAGCAAATGCAACACAAATATCACCTTCAAATAACGATCAACAGAAGTGTATGAGATGAAACAAAGCAGTCTTCCTTATAAAAACGCTTGATTTTGGAAAATATGCCACTCGTATCAACTTGAATAAAACCCAAGCACAGAAGCATAATAGCGACACTCAATATCTGACTTTAAGTTTTCCATAGAAGGATGAAAATGTGCGCGGACTTGGTGTTTACTGCAGCCTGTTTCGATACAAGTTGTAATCTTTATCGGAACCTTTGCAGCCGATACGATGTAGCTTCCTCAGAAGAGTCTTCATCCTAATATTCCACAACAAGAAAGAAAGGACACACCCAAGTGGGGATTGCCCTGGAGAGAGGTCACCACTCTGTGGCAAGTGCCTACACAATTTATTCTTAAAGAGAGGTATTCCATTTTGCCCAAGGAAAGCATTTTCAACAGACTCGCCTTTCGTGAAAGCATGCTGTGACTGCGAGGGTAACGCAGGATCGATTGACTTTATGATGTAATATCCCATGATCACTTCGTCCAAGACTCGTCAATTTTCTCTAAGAAAGTCGACGTTAAATCCGGTGTACCTCAAGGAAGTCATCTTGGCCGTCTTCTTTTTAATATTTTTGTGTCTGACAAATCGGAGGTTTTATCTGATACTCCTAATTTACTATATGCGGACGACCCCAAAATCTACCATGTCATCAGGTCACAATCTGACGCGAACTTTTTTCAGTTTAAACTGAACTCTCTAGTCCATTGGGGCTCCGCGAACAAGCTCACTCTTCACATTGTCAAATGACGCGCAATTAGCTTCTCTCGCAAAACTGCACGCATTCATTATACCTGCCGCCTCAACAACACGGCACTCAGCAGGGTTGACAACATATTAGATCTCGGTGTCATCCTGGATGAAAAGCTCTGCTTCAATCTACATGACGATAGAGTGCTTTCGCGAGCAAGTAAACAACTTGGTTTCATTAAGCGACGAGCCAAAGAGTTTAAGAATCTCTGGGTTACTAAGATCTTATATATTTCACTCGTTCGGCCTCTTCTTGAATATGCGTGCACTATCTGGAACTCGGCTTTCGAAATTCACAGCCCAAGATTTGAGTCTGTTCAGAAGCAGTTTTTACTTTTCACTCTGAGAGATGCAAACGAGCCAATAAATAGGTGCTGCAGGCTATTCAATAGCATGAGCGAGAACTTTTCCCGTACGATATCTAAAGCAACTTTAAAAAAAAAATATTATGAAGGCTCTCTCTTCATAGTCTCCCCCTTTCCCCCCCCCCCCACTAATATATATATATATATATATATATATATATATATATATATATATATATATATATATATATATATATATATATATATATATATATATATATATATATATATATATATACATAAATATATATATATATATATATATATATATATATATATATATATACATATATATATACATAAATATATATATATATATATATATATATATATATATATATATATATATATATATACATAAATATATATATATATATAAATATACATAAATATATATATATATATATATATATATATATATATATATACATAAATATATATATATATATATATATATATATATATATATATACATATATATATATATATATATATATATATATATATATATATATACATAAATATATATATATATATATATATATATATATATATATATATATATATATATATATATATATATACAGTGGCTCACAGCTTATTTGATACAGTGCTTCTTTAAAAAATTAAGTTGCAATAACTCAAAACATAATAACTATATCAAAAGAATTTGAACACCATTTTGAAGGCAATTGTTTGTTGTTTATTAAACAAGTTTATATTTGTTAGAAAGTTGCTGTTTTACATCTTAAAAAACAAAAAAACTAAAAATAATGACAAATTTCATGTCACAGCTTATTTGATACAGTTTGATTAAACATTAAAATTGTTGTGAATTATGAGGTTTCCAGTTGATTTCAATACTTTGTATGATAGCCCTTAGACTTAAGCAGAGCCTGGAGCCTATTCGGCATTGAATCAACGAGTTTTTTTGTGATGTCAGGAGTAATTTTTTGCCATACCTCTAGCAGTGCTTTCATCAGGTCTTGTTTATTAGAAATCTTGTGTTTTCTAATGTTGTTATCCAACAAAGTCCACAGATTCTCAATGACGTTCATATCTGATTACTGTGCCGGCGGAGACATCAAATGAGGGCAATCCCAAATTGGCCAGGAATGCACAATTCCCGACTTGTGGTTTGGGTCGTTGTCTTGGTACAACCGAAATTGGTCGCGAACACCCAGTTTTTTAGCACTTTGCAGCAAATTGTTTTTGGGTACATCAAGGTACTTTGTTTGGTTCATTGTTTCCTCAATAAACTTTAAATTTCCGACTCCGGCTGCGGACATGCAGGCCCAAACTATCACATTACCACCACCATGCTTCACAGTAGCTTTGAGGTTCTCCTTGTTTAGCTCAGTGTTTGCCTTGCGCCAGACATATGACATTCCGTCGGAGCCAAAAATGTTAAACTTGGATTCGTCCGCAAAAATAACCGTATTCCAGAACGCGGATGGCTTTCCCACATGCTCTTTGGCAAAGGCAAATCGGCTTTTTGTATTTTTTTTGGAAATGAAAGGCTTCCTACGAGCTCCTCGGACCCTGAAATCATGGTCGCGAAGCACTCGTCGGACGGATTCAGCACTACATGACTTCCTTAATTCACGATGAACCTCAGTAACCAATTTTGGAGCGGAAATCTTTGTGTTTGCTTTCACTTTCCTTACAATGTATCGTTCGTCGGATACGGTGAAAATATTGTTTGGCGCATTTCTCCTCTTATTTTCTACCCGATTTTCGTGTACAAAGCGCTCAATTATGTGCTGCACTGTAGAGACACTCAAATTCACACTTTCAGCAATTTTTCGAACACTTTGTCCTTTTTTAAAGTGGTTTAATACCAACTCGCGCTGTTCAATTGTGGTACCATGACCCATTTTACAATTTTGGCTCATTTTGGCACTTCAGCTTACAAGATCCTGCTAAAAATTACCTAAGCCAATGTCTAACACAATCAAAAATTCAAGAAACAAAAACAAGACAGATTAACGACGCGGCAAATAGAAGTTTATTCGCATTGAAGTGTCTGTATCAAATAAGCTGTGAGCTGCAATTTTTCTGCGCCAGTGGTATTTCTCTTTTACCGGACGCCGAAGAATATTGATGGAACCTTTTTTGTTTGCATTGTATTCGCTGAACATGCATCTAGTCAAATACGTTTAAATTTTTTGGATAGGGTTCTTAATTTCAAAGTTACAGTGATTTGCATTTTTAAATAGTCACTGTATCAAATAAGCTGTGAGCCACTGTACTAGGTGGGGTGAAAAGTAACCTCCTTGACCACCAGAATGCGCTGCAATCGCAAAAAAGATTATTGTACCTTTTAGTCCATTCATATTTAGGCAGACATGTCAAATTTCAGAGCAATACAGCCATTTGTTTTGCTTTTACAGCCGTTTTTTGTTGACGTGTTTGGCATCATGTTGAGTATGGAAATAAACCATTTTCATTCTCTCATAAAACATTATTTTTTGAGAGGCAAAACGGCGAAGGAAACAAAAGAAAAGTTGGATAAATATTATGGGGCTAGTGCTCCTTCAGATTATACCGTGAAATATTGGTTTCGAGAGTTTCGTGGTGGCCGAAACTCCACTGCCGATGAAGTCCGCAGCGGCAGGCCCTCCGATCCGGTTACACAGGACAATGTCAAAAAAATACATGAAATGGTGTTGGCCGACCGGAAAATGAAGATGCGCGAGCTAGCAGATGCCACAAGGATTAGTACCAAGCGCACAGGCCATATTTTGGGTGAGATTCTGCAGATAAAAAAATTATCCTGCCGCTGGGTGCCGCGCATGCTGACTCCGGACCAAAAACACGAACGCGAGCGCACTTCGGAAGCGTGTTTGGCCATGCTGATTCGGAATTGGGTGGACTTTTGGCTTCGATTGGTGACTTGATGAAACCTGGATCCACTATTTCACGCCAGAGAACAGAATGAGTGCCCAGCAATGGACTGAAGCCGGCACGAGTGCTCAAAAGCGGCCAAGGGAGGCTCAATGGGTCGGAAAGGTCATGGCGTCGGTTTTCTGGGATTTTCATGGCATACTCTTCGTGGACTACCTCAAAAAAGAAAAAAACCATCAGCAGCGAGTGTTAATGCGCATTATTGGAGCGATTGAAAGCCGAAATCAATGCGAAACGGCCTCACATGAAGCCAAAAAAATTTTGTTTTTACAAGACAACGCGCCGTCACACAAGAGCATCGCAACAATGGCTAAAATCAACGATTTAGGGCTCGAATTGCTTCCGTATCCACCTTATTCACCTGACTTGGCTCTCTTGGACTATTATCTGTTCACAAACCTCAAAAGATGGCTCATCAATAAAAAATTCAGCTCGTGCGAACAGATCATCGACGCCGCGGATGAGTATTTTGTAGGCCTTCCGGATAATTACTTTTCGGACGGGATCAAAAAGTTGGAAAATTTCTGGAATAAGTGTATCGACCTAAAAGAGGACAACATTGAATAAAATTGAAAAAAAAATTTAAAAAAACATTTTTTTCATTCCCAAGGAGGTTACTTTTCACCCCACCTAGTATATATATATATATATATATATATATATATATATATATATACATAAATATATTTATATATATATATATATATATATATATATATACATAAATATATTTATATATATATATATATACATAAATATATATATATATATATATATATATATATATATATATATATACGTATACATAAATATATATATATATATATATATATATATATATATATATATATATATATATATATATACATAAATATATATATATATATATATATATATATATATATATATATATATATATATATATATATATATATATATATATACATATACATAAATATATATATATATATATATATATATATATATATATATATATATATATATACAGCTATGGACAAAAAAATAGCAACACACTGCAAATTATTACGTAGTTTTCCGTGAATTGCATGTTTTTCTAATGAAATTCATATTGAGGCAATCTGACTGTAGCGCGATCATAGCAGTCTCATATTGTGCGTAGGGACACGATATCGAAAGAAAGTATCGATACTTTTACTTTAAAGTAGTATCAGAACCAAGTATTGATATAAGTCCGGTACTCATTACGACAGTATTGATATGAGTAAGTATCAAATGATACTTACTATAGTCAGTCAGTTTAGACTTCCAACGAAGCCAGAGATTTCAATTATAACGGTAGGGCCGGGAACTAGTCTGGTGCAGTTCCGCGACTTTGTTCTCGGGATCAAGCACACAAAATTTACGTCACACATTCAGATCTAATTCGGAAGGTTATTTATTGGTGAGAAAACATGGACGGGTATGTTTGCTACCCCTTTCAATTACTCATTAATTCTTTCCTCACAGCGACACCAAAAATATGGCAATCGATGTCAGAATGATTCTACTCAAAGTCATCATCCAGCAAAGGAAATAAGTCAGAGGCCGAAGCACAACGGTTTATCAGGAAAATGGAGGCTCAAAAGCGCAACTCGGCCGACGTGTGGAGCTAATCGCAACTATTCTATAAGATTTCGTTTTGTTTGCTCGCTCAAGACGGGAGCTAGCAAACAGCATTCTTTGACTCGAATTAGAAACATTAAAATAATAAATCTATTAAACTAAATTAAACTAGATAAAAGTTAATTTTGAAGAAGAGATAAGAGATGATAAAAAACAGTGATATGATGAGGATGCGTACAGAAGACCAGATATTGTTCACAAGGATTGTAGCACTCTCAAGTCAAAAATGTGCCTTTTTACAAATACGTATATCACTTTTGAAACTAATTTAATCACATTGTTATTCGTGCATTGAGAAGACATTAGGATGTGAAAGTCGATACCAATTACAGTGTACCAATAATGTCCCCGTACAGCAGCTATTTGAACGCAAGTGATAAAAAACAATAAATTTTATCAAGCAATTTGAAAAAGTTTTAATGCAGGATCAGGACTCATCCTATTAGCTCAAAATCTAAGTTGAAACAAGCTCTTTAGCAGAAATGGGCGAAAATGGAGCCAAGCGATACAAAAATACTTGTAGAATTGATACCACACTTCCTTAAAACCGTTATTAAAAATAAAGGCTACCCAACTAAATATTAACAAAAAATGTATCTATAGTTTTTAAAGTTTTTCATAAACCGTTTCGTAAGTGTACGAAGACTTTATTGGAGGCAAATTGTCGACTTTGTTTTATTTTAGTTAATAACTTTGTAATGAATAACTGAAATGGATTAGTTTTTGTTTCTAAATTAAATAAAAATGTTGAATGAATAAATCTGGGTTAAAACTTTTTTAAATTTCTTGCAAGAATTTATTGATTTTTATCACTTGAGTTTCAAATAGCTACTGTTCGAAGACATTATTCGTAGCTCAGTTTAGAAAGATGGGTCGATTTCCATGTAAAAAATTTTTCAGTCACATGTCGATACGATACCACCATCAAAGTATTGATATGAGTAAAATATCGAACAGTTTCGATTCAAGTAAAATTTTACTTGGTATCAAACGAAAGTATCGATACCGTACTAATATCAGTACTTTTATCGTGTCCCTAATTGTGCGTGAATATTTGTCAAACGCAAACAGAAATGGATTTTGTTGCGCAAATTGTGTTACAGGACGTGATATTGTGTGGTCATAATAATAGCAACATCAAGTTCTGTAGTGATTATTTGCTTGAAGGAAGAATTTTTGGTTAACTTATTTGATATACATATTTTATTGTTAGTGAGTATGAAAGTTTAGTGAGGTTTGTGTTTTAAAGAAAATGTCCTTCATCGTAGTTAATAATGGGTCGAGGAAAACATTGTACGCCTACCCAAAACGCAACAATTAGAGTCCTGTATGACCAGGGTGATTCAATCAGGGATATCGCAAATGTGTTGAAACGCTTTCCTCGACTGGTCTATAATGCTCCTCATGCAAAACCGAAGCCTGAAAGTAGAGGACGACCATCGAAAATATCAAAGAAAGACAAAGATGCGCTGCTCATAAAAATTAAGACCGATCCTTTTATGTCGTCAAGAATGTTAGTTCAACAGACAGACATAGATGTTAGTGCCAGAACTATTCGCCGTATTCTCCAAAATAATGGTCGTCAAGCCAGAGCTCCTAGAAAGGTTCCATTAATGAAAAAAGTACATAGGAAAAAACGTATCGAGTTCGCTAAACTGTACCACCTTCCTGAAGACCCCCACTTGAACTCAAATTAATGGAGAAATATACTTTGGAGCGATGAAACGAAAATCAACCTTTTCGGTATGGACGGGAGACACGTTGTGCGTCGTCCACCAGGGCAGGCTTATAATCCACGGTATACTAAATCCACAATTAAGCATGGAGGTGGCAATTGGAAGATTTGGGGTTGTTTTTCTTGGTGGGGTGTTGGTCCAATTTTCCTCATTAGCGGCATTATGACCAAGGAAAGTTATATTGAAATTTTAAACAATGTCATGCTTCTTTGGGCCGAAGCAAACATGCCAATCAGAAGGCGATTCCAGCACGACAATGACCCAAAACATTCAGCAAAAGCCTCTATGCAATGGTTGCAAAATAATGAAATTAATATTTTCAACTGGCCATCTCAGTCACCCGATCTAAACCCAATTGAGAATTTGTGGAATGACCTCAAAATTGAAGTTTCCAAGCGCCGGTCAACAAATATGAAAGAACTATAGGAAAATGTGCAACAGGCGTGGAAGGCAATACCAGTTGAAAAATGTCAAAATTTAATCAGCTCTATGCCTCGTCGAATTGAATCAGTTTTAACAAATTATGGATTCGCTACAAAATACTAAATCTATGGACTGAAATTAGAATTCAAAATGTATGAATTTAAAAATAAACCAATAATTCCTTCCATTTTTTATAAGTGTTGCTATTTTATTGGCCAGGTTGCTGACCCTAAATTAACGAAAAAAACTATAAAAATCAGGTACTTTTCTGTTTTTCCCCCCCCCCATTTTTTTTCACTTTTTATTGTTGCAATGCTTCTAAAATTGATTAGAAAGTAGTAATTAACCAAAATTATGATGGAAAAACACGTTAAAAAAAAAATTAATTTTTTTTGTAATTAATTTTTTAATTTAAAAATTAATTAAATTAATTTAAATTTAGAATTAATGTCACATAACAGTGAGAATAAATTTTGGTACTTTTCTGTTTTTTTCCCTCCATTTTTTTTAATTTTTTTAATGAAAACTGCTCGAAATGGGTTAAAAAGTGTTACTCCACAAAAATTGAGATGGGAAAATGCATTTAAAAAAAAAAAATTTTTTTTCCGATTTGAATTTTTTTCCCCATTTTTATGTGGCAGAATGAGTTTTTCAAAAGTTAATGTGCTGTTGGGGAGGCCTGCTGTAAAATTATTGTAAAATAAATTGTAAAATAATTGCTTAATTGTAAATTGCCTTGAAGCTTCGGAAAGGTAAGACGTCAAAAATAGAGCAAAATTTATTCTCACTGTTATGGGGACATTAATTTAAAATTTAAATTAATTTAATTAATTTTTAAATTAAAAAATTTAATTAAAAAAAAATTAAAAAAAAAAAAATTTTTCTTTTAAACGTGTTTCTCCATCATAATTTTGGTTAATTACTACTTTCTAATCAAATTTAGAAACATTGCAACCACCAATTCCGAAAAAAATGGGGGGGGAAAAACAGAAAAGTACCAAAAATCATATTTGGTGTTGGAAATGAAATTATTTTTCATTGAATATTTTCGTTAACATTACAATAATTACGTTACGATCGATTTTGGCATTGAATGATTGGCACTGAGAATATTACACTGACATGAATAAAAAAGTTTCGGGTGTTGCTATTTTTTTGTCCATAGCTGTATATATATATACATATACATATATATATATATATATATATATATATATATATATATATATATATATACATAAATATATATATATATATACATAAATATATACAGTACTCCCCGGCTAAAAACAACCCGCTTAAAAGCATTCCCCGTTTAGTGTCACGTTTTCAAGAGCTTAATTTCGTTTTCATACATCGCTCAATACATTTGTCCCCGCATAATGGCAACCCGTTTATACGAAAAAATCGGATACTATCAATAGAAATGAAAATGGGAAAAATTTCACTTCATGTTAATTTACTCGGATATTGGCAAATTGCTAGAACTATACGGACATCATCGGTTGTTTACTCAGCTGCTGTAAATTATCGGCTGATTCTAGGTAGTTTGTTTTGTGTTCTAGTTGGTATACTGGTGGCTTACACTGAGGACATCGGTTTTTCACTATCTTTTGTTGGGTATGTAATAGTACTTGTGTATAGTTTGCAGTAATTTAAAAAACATTAAATTGAATACGGTTATTTAAAAAAAATCAGCAACGGTAAGCCCAAAGTAAGTCTTTATTTGATATTTATTACAGAAGTTTCTTTAAGCATTTTAAATGGCTCCTGGCAAACGGACAGCATTGACCATAAAACAAAAATTGGAAATAATCGAACTTATTGAAAAAAATGTCCCACGAAAAGAGGTGTCGGAAAAATTTAATTGTGATTGCTCCACGATAACCAGAATAGTTCAGAGCAAAGATCACTTTCGTAAATTATATTTAGAAAATAAAAACATAAAGCGGAAACGAGTTCGTGTTGGAAATTACGATTCCATCGATAAATCGGTGTCGAGGTGGTTCAACCAGATGAGAGCGAAAAACGCGATTGTTAATGGACCCTTAATAAAAGAACAGGCAATAAAATTTGCTCAACTTCTAAATGTTCCAAATTTTGAAGCAAGTAACGGATGGTTGTGGCGCTGGCAACAAAAAGAAAATGTGAGCTTTCACCGTATACACGGTGAAAGGAATTCGGCCAACGAACCAATTGCATCTGAGTGGGCTACGAACGCTTTACCATTGCTTTTAAATCAATATTCCCCAGCAGATATCTTCAATGCTGACGAAACAGCCCTTTACTACAAAGCACTACCTCTAGGCACATTATCCAGAGCCGGTGATAAAGTCAGCGGAGATAAAATTAGAAAAGATCGCATTACTTTACTATTCATTACCAACATGGATGGATCGGAAAAGTTTGTTTACTCTATAGGGAAATACCAAAACCCTCACTGTTTCCGGGGAAAAACTATTCCTGTGCCATATTATCACCAAAAAAAGGCATGGATGACAGGTGAAATTTGGACAAAAATAATGGAAATATTCCAATGTTCTATCAAAGCACGCAACCAAGGCCGAAATATTATTCTATTCATAGATAACGCACCGTGCCATAAATTAGATACAGGAGTGGAGCTTCAAAATATCAAAATGTACATGTTACCAGCAAATACCACTAGTATCACTCAACCTCTCGATTTGGGGATAATTCGTTGCTTCAAAGCATATTATAGATCTAACATCTTGAGGCAGCAGTTGCTAGCAATTGAAAGAGGAGAGTCTACGGCTGAATATTCGAAAAAAATAAATTTATTAGATGCTTTAAAATTTGTGAAACGTGCTTGGTGGCTGGTTTCTCCTCAGACCATAGTAAATTGTTTTAAAAAAGCAAGATTTGTAAAGGAATGTAACTTTGATATAGACGGCGAAGTAAATGAAGTGATTGATATTCCCATCGCAGAAGACGTTTTCACAGAATTTGTCGACTGTGATGAAAATGTGGAATGTTGTGGTGTTGCAACAGATGAAGAAATTGTTCAGGAAATTGTAGATGAGCCACGAAACGGTATACTGGAAGGTCAAAATACACATAATTCATTTGGCCAGGAAAGCAGTACCCCTACGAGAGTGGATGCAATTATGGCTCTTAGTACATTGAATAGATACGTGGATAGCCTGCAGCTTAATTTAAGTACTTTCGAGCAGATGGAGAATTATTTTTTAAAGACAACGAACACAAATTTCAAACAAACAAAAATTACCTCATTTTTTAAATAATCGTATGAATTCAGGTCTTTTTTGCTTTCAATCTAATTTACATATTTGTTAGCAATCTGTGAATTGAATATTTACCTTTATGTTTGCATATAAGTCTAAAGAAGCTTAATATAAATAAATAATGAAACTATACGTGCCTATTTAATTTTGTATCAACAATGGTTAGACCTATATCAGTAATCTGTTTAGTAAGTGGCATTGAAAATATCAAAAAAGAAGAGCTTTTAATAAGATTGTCAGCTCTATCACATCACTGCGAGTAACTAAATATGCAGCATTAAACAGTGTTACAGCACCTTCATACAAGCAAATTAGTTGACAATAATCGGGTTCCCTGATATAAGTATAAAAATTGCTTATAACCGGGCTCCCTCACACAAGCATCTGCACTGTTTATAACCGGGCTACCGGATAATAGCAAAACCGCATATAATCAAGGATTATACGTGCCCACTTATAGTTGCTTATAACCGGGGAATATATATACATAAATATATATATATATATATATATATATATATATATATATATATATATATATATATATATATATATATATATATATAGATATATATATATACATATATATATATATATATATATATATATATAATATATATATATATATATATATATATATATATATATATATATATATATATATATATACATATATATATATATTATGGTAAATATTTAGAAGTGGGGCTCCAGTCAAAACTCGCCCCAAAAAATTTTTCACCCCCTGGAGACTATTCTATAGGGTAGGAATAGATGTTCTAAGGTGGGGGAAGACATTTTCAATGATTGTTTATAATAAAAAAAATTATTATAAACAAAAAAAAATTTTTTTTTTAATTACTTTAATTTTTATTAAATGACATATTTTGACCAATTTTTTGTTCTTTCGGAGAATTTTTTTACGGTTTCACGATAAATAACGATTTCCATTTTTTACTCTGATATTGAAATTCACTAATAATTTTGATCACAAACCATCAAAATAAATACCCTTATTTCTTTGAACTATGTGAAGTAAACGAAACTTTGAAAAACATACACGCAGAACATCGAGCGTGTTTGGCGCGATGCACGTGAGGATATGCCCAAATATGGTCGTCGGGATTACCACATGACCGGGTACATCGCCGAGTTCCTGTTTAGGCAACGTTTCCCTAATCATACTCTAAGGCTTCATCAATTAGCCATTGCTATTCATGATTTTTATTTGAATTTGAGTGAACAGGAAGAAACCTCATAATACATAGGTTGTCTGGAGCCCCACTTGGTCTAAATATGTAAATAAATAAAAATTAAATAATTGGAAGAAAAAATTTTTTTCGTTTATAACAAAATTTTTTTTATTATGAACTATCATTGAAAATGTCTTCCCCCACTTTAAAACATCTATTTCTAACCTATAGAATACTCTCCAGAGGGTGGAAAATTTTTTGGGGCGAGTTTTGACTGGAGCCCCACTTCTAAATAATTACCTATATATATATATATATATATATATATATATATATATATATATATATATATATATATATATATATATATATATATATATATATATATATATATATATATATATATATATATATATAATAGATATATATATATATATATATATATAATAGATATATATATATATATATATATATATAATAGATATATATATATATATATATATATATATATATATATATATATATATATATATATATATATATATATATATATATATATATATATATATATATTGTATATTTAATTTAAATTTAAATTCACTTAGTTATTTGTCATTTGTTATTCATTTAGTTATTTATCATTTATTTACTACTTTATTTGTTATCTATTTGTAACTAATTTATTTATGCATTATTTATTAGTCTTGTATTCATGGATGCCTTCAATTTACCGAGGTTTTGATGGAAACATGAGTGTATTGGTAGTTCAGATGACCAACCAAAATAGCAAAAATGGCCACAAAGCGATCGTTTATATGAGCCGATGCTGGTAACAAATCCAATTGAAGTGGAGACGAAGCAACTTTGATAAGGCGGATAAATCTGAATGTTGTGTAAGAGCTGAAGGAGCTACATGGTGTAGAAAAGAACTAGTTCTATTCTATCAGAGAAAATAAGTTGAAGTGCATTTGTTTGATAAATAAGCAGCTGAGGATGGAAAGAAAATACATTGTTTTATATTAGGCGGGTTTTTTTTGGACAGGTAGCTTTGAAAACATCAACATTTTTGGCCCAGTTGTAGTTATTTTCAATGATACCTGCCCTAATCAGCTCTCGAGGCGCATAAAAACGCAACTATTTTGGTAAGTATACTCTGCACAATAATTCAATTGAAAGATTAGAAACCAAGAAATTGCACCTGATTTCTTCGTCACCATATAACTTTTTCAAATTCTCACTACTTTATTGCACCCAATTCAAAAAAAAATTGAATCAAACCACTGTAACAACGATTTTTCCATCCGATTGAAGAAAAAACTACGTTGTTTGTAGGTATTCAGGAATTTCCTAAGTAAGCTATTATCTGCATGCAACACACGATAGTTGATTCATCGGCTGTGTAACTTGTCAACAACTATCTAATGCCCGATTTATACGTTGGGACGAGCGTCTCGGGTACAAGAGTAAACAAGACTCAACAAGACATTGGACGAGACTCAACAAGACATAGGGTGTATTGTTTACTTAGGATATTGCACCGTACAACACGGACCATACACCATGCACCTTTCATAGGGTGAATTGTTTACTTAGGATATTGCACTTTGCATCTTTCGACAGTTGTGAGCTGTTTTGTTCAGTTCAGTGAACGATGACTGAGGTACGGGCTGTGGCTATTGCAACTGCCTGGTGTGCGTTGAGTTATTTCAATCTGGGACACGCAAACACATGTTTGAAGTCCCGGCGAAAAATTCGAAAATTTAAATGAGCACATGCTACCCTCT
This sequence comes from Nemotelus pantherinus, assembly GCA_963978885.1. NCBI lineage: Eukaryota > Metazoa > Arthropoda > Insecta > Diptera > Stratiomyidae > Nemotelus > Nemotelus pantherinus. The sequence goes on along the minus strand of OZ022264.1, from coordinate 56,764,110 downwards.
CGAATCCCTTTGACTTGATGCATAAAACCGACTTCGCTTCCAGCGGCTTCGAACTAGGACGAGACGGTCATAAACAGTCAGGCACAGCAATAAAAGGATCATTATCCCTTCGTAAAACAAACAAGAGCCGACGAGCAAACCATTTACACACTCGTGCTTGCCATGAAAAACACAGCCGAGACTAGACAAGGAGACCGTTTACACACTCACCTTGTCTTCATTTGGCATTGCTCGGCGAGAATGTAAATTCGGCTTAACAGAAAACGCGCATTTTACTTTCTACACATTCGCGCCAGTCTTTTTTTTCGTTTACTATCATAGTTTTACACGAGCGATTTTTTTTCGCATGCAAACACATGTACTACAAACAGTTCCGTTGTCAGTGCGACAAGTTACGGTGTCTTTTAGTCAATGACGGTTGCATGCATACATGCATGTGTTGCGTTGTTTTCAATGCAACGACGATGTCGAAGATACTTAGCAAATAACAGTATGTAATTGACAATATTGCTTACACGCGCTGCACATAAGATTGCACGTTTTCCTAATTCATAACGGGTTCAGTCAACGACCGTACCGTACAATTTCGCATGTACTAACAATAATACTAAAATGATTTACTAGTAATATGGTAGTGATCGTAAAATCGTACGGACGAGTATCATTACAGAGAGTAGATAAACTTTTTGTAAAACGTATTTTATAATTTACAGAAGTTTTTATAGGATGGTTTAGGTAGAGAGAAAGGATTGCCTTGATTTAGATTTGATGACTGATGAATCGATCAGAGTTTTGAATTTTCATTCGTAAGTTAATATTTGCTAAATCTCTCCCTAATGGACCATGTCATTCGCTGCTTACATGGATGGCTTTCTCCCTCCATAACGCCTTATAAATCCTCCCCATCCTCCTCTCTTTGTTGACATTGTTGTTAATCTATCTAATCGTGCCAGAGTTTCCGACAAGCCTTGTTTCAATTTCGAAAGAACCAGTTTTGACCTCTTAGCTCTTGATCTCAACTCAATTAATTGGTTTGGCTTGTTTCGTGGTATTGATATTGACATTGCAGCTAAGAAATTTTATTCTGTTCTCCTTGAGTTAATCACTGTTCATACTCCAATCTTCCGCTTGCGTAAGCGTAATGATGCTCCTTGGTTCACTGAGAGTGTTAAACGCGCCCTGGATATTAAAAATGCAGCACGTTGTAAATTTGTGTGCTCTCATTCCGACCAGGTCTACGCTGATTTCCCTCGTCTTCGTGCTGCTGCTAAGAATCAAATAAGGCTTGCCATGCGCAACTATTTATCGCATATTGAATCTTCTTTGCTTTCGAATGACCCTACAAACTTCTGGTCATTCCTTCGCTCCTTAAAATCCTCCTCTCCTATGCCTGACTCCCTTACATTTAATAATATCACTGCTGCTCTTCCTCAGAATATTTGTGATCTCTTCGCAATGTTTTTCTCTTCTGTATACTCTGATTCAATGATTCCCTCTTCTTATAGCGTCCCTTTTAATCTCCCTCCTTGTCTCTCTTCACTCTCGACTAATCCTCTTGAAATTGAATCCCTTATATGTTCTCTTGATTCTAGTTACTCTCCTGGACCTGATGGCCTTCCTAATTTTTTTGTGAAAAATCTTGCTTCTTCTTTATGTGTCCCCCTATCTATTTTATTCAATTTAAGTCTTTGTTCTGGTAAATTTCCTTCCTCCTGGAAGCTGGCCATCTTTTTCCTATCTTCAAATCTAGTGAACGCAATGTTGCCTCAAATTATCGTCCTATTTCTATCCTTTCCTGTTTCTCAAAAATCATTGAATGTTTTGTGTTTAACAAAATTTATGACTCTCTTAAATATACTTTCGCACCTCAGCAGCATGGTTTTATTAAAGGTCGGTCCACATCTACGAATTTCATTGAATTTACTCATGCTGTGTCCTCGGCGTTAGACCGGAACTCTCAAGTTAATGCTATATATACAGATTTTTCTAAGGCATTTTACTCTGTCAATTTCGATCTTCTGCTACTCAAATTAAACCGCTATGGCATCTGTGAACCTTTACTTTCTTGGATATCTTCGTTTTTGACTAGCCGCACTTGTTTTGTCTCCCTCTCTGGCGTTTCGTCCTTACCATTTTCACCCTCTTCTGGTGTACCTCAAGGTTCTATATTAGGTCCGTTAGTATTCAACCTGTTCATCAATGATCTTCCTATTGTTATATCGTCATCTTGTTTGCTCTATGCGGATGACTTAAAATTATTTCGAGTAATCAATAGCTCAGATGAGCATCTACTTCTTCAGGATGATCTGAACTCTCTTACTGATTGGTGTAACTCTAACTGCCTACCGTTAAATGTTTCAAAGTGTTTTGCCATGTCTTATTCTCTGAAGTCCCAGACTAATACCTTTCCTTACTTACTAGGTGAATCTGTCCTTGTCTCTGTGGATTATATTACTGATCTGGGTGTAACCTTTGATCGTAAACTTAAATTTGTTATCCATGTTCGCAACATTACTAATAATGCCTCGCGGATTGCTGGCCTTGCTATACGTTCCTGTCACAATTCTTTTAGTATTTTTACTTGTGTTAAGATATTTGTTACCCTTGTCCGTTCCAAACTTGAATACTGTACTCAAGTTTGGTCTCCTCGTTTTGCATATTGTTGCATGCACGCCAAACGAACCGTATGACGCTGTGGCGGCGCCAGAAAAAGCTAGAAACGGCGAGGAAATACTCGACATACATCTCATACATGTATTCAACAACAAAAACAATTCATAGATAAAACGTAGAATAACCCTCTAGAAAGTAAAAAGGGAACATTCCAGAACTCAAACCATGAATCAGTTCTCACATGGTAACGGAAAATTCTCAAGAACCCCAGACGCAGTCCCGTGACAACAGAACAGACCTTCACAACAGCCTTTTCAAAGACGCAATAGAGCCCTCTAGAAAGCAAAAGCAGAACATTCCAGAACCCAAACCATGAGTCATATCTCACATGATGACGGAAATTCCCAATAGTCTTCCAGAAGCCTGATCAGGAGGCTTCGAGAACCCGAGACACATGCGAACACGACTATAAATACCGCCGCGAGAGGTGCTAACGGAGTTAGTGAGAAGAGAAAGTTTGTACACGCGAGTTAGTAGACAGCGTATACAGTAAAAAGGCTGTTACTGTGAAAAGCGAAACAGTGAATTATCTTCTATTTTGCGCCTATTGCGTACCCATAATGGCCTACTACTTGGTCCACTTGCACACTCTATTGCCACCTTTAAAAGAAGTGTTCGCAACACAATTTTTGCTAATGGTTAATTTTTTTTAATCTTTTTTGTCATTCGTTTCTTTTTTTCTTATCTTAATTTTCTCAATTTTTTAGTATTAAGCTATTCTATTTGTAATTGGGCTATTTGCCTGTTAATGGATTACTTAAATAAATAAATAAATATTCCTAAAAAAATTGACTTTTGATTAGTTCTGTTTTCTTACAGTGATAATGTTGCAGTGAACCATTTTAAAGTAGCACACTTTCGAGTATCAGTAAACTCCAATTCTAATTTTATGATCTTTAGCATGCAGACTCTTTAAAATCTTTCTGCAATTGTCCGCAAAGTTGTATCTTACCTAAAAGAAAAAGAAAATTCAAATATTAGATATAGGATCATAGTATTCTATTTGAGAAATAGTTTACTCAATATTTTATACACAATGGCAACAATAATTTATTTTATATTACACTAATCATATTGGGTGATTCCATAGAAAATCGACCAATTTTCAGAAAATGTTTGAACTCACCTCTTTGGAATTTGGAAATATTTTTTTATCCAGAAGGGCTGGTGAGCTGATTATCGAAAATGAAATATTTTTTGGAAAATATGGTATATTTGCCGAAATATGGCCTCTTGAAGCTTTTGAGAAACGTCGTTTCGCGTTACCTTCAAAAAATTGTATAAAATCTTCTGCTATACGTAGAGCCTTCAAATATGGCTTGTTGGAAAGGATAAGGTGTAGGTATCCTAGAAAAAATAGTGCGAGAAACATCCTGACCAAAAAGGATAAAAAGGATAATTACAGTGTCCTTTATCCTTGAATATTTCAAGATGCACACCTTCGATTCTCTCAATTTTTTTTAACATATTGAAAACAGTTAAATAAGGTACAAATGTGCCAAATTTCAAAGTGGAGCTCGTAAAAGTACAGTCGCAAGAAATTTTTAAAAAAGTGGAATACTATAACCGCCAGAGAAAATGTATGGAAAATGGTCCCGAAACAAGGTGAAACTTACAAAATATGGTACGAAAGAATTTTATGTTTTAAAAATGGATTTAAAAACTGTTTTGCAATGTTATTTAAAGCCTGCAGAAGATTCTAATTTAGTTTCTGGCGTAGAAAGTTCTATACAAGTCCACTGACGCAATTTTCATCAAATATTTTTTCACATGTACTTAGAATAACGGCTGATCCAGGGCAATCCTGGTAGCTACCAAAATACCAATCTGTTTGTGGAGGATAGCATATCATTAGAAATAAAAAATCCTTATAATTAGCCAAGCTTATATCGTAACCCTTCGTTAGAAAATTTATTTTTCGTCCTTTAATCATTAATTTAACGTTTTGATGTATAATGCATACACAGACAGAATGTGTCCCCGATGTTTCCGCTAAATTGAAGTATTTAGGCAGTCTGCTGTTTGCATTGCTGCAGTAGTTGTTTTATTATACAAAGGGTTGGGTCAGGAAATTCGGACCCTAGTTTGGCTCGTGGTCAATTCGTTGGCAAAAGTGATAAAAGTAAACACTTTGTTACCTCTTCTTTAGCTTTCGAATATTCTTCTTTGATATTATTTACCATAGATAATTCATTATTTGTTTTTATTTCTTCTGTGGGTAGCTCTTGCTTTATTTGATATACATTTCAGTACAGTACGCTAGTAAAATTTTGTAACTTTCTTCTTAGAATGAATAAAATTTTTTTGTCTAATGAACCCACGACTTTCTTTAACTTCAACTACTTCCGATCTATACCCTGAAAACAACTTCTCGGAATCAACTTAAACTACAGGCATTGTAAATTGTTGTAAAAATATGCGAAATAGACAAACAAAGGAAGCAATTGAAAATATATGTACAGTATAATATGTGCGTATAATAAAAATCATACAAATAATTACTCATAACTGAGGAATACAAGACCTTGATTTTGCGGAAAAAACGCAGAGCTACTATCAAGCTATTTAATATCAAACGTACATATATTGTAAGTTCCATTTTGTGTCGGTACCATTTTCTTTAAATTTTCCTTGGCAGTTATAGTATTTCGTATGTATAAAAGTTTTTCACTAATGTACTTTTACGAGCTCTACTAACAAATTTTGCACATTTGTAGCTTACATAACTATTTACAATCAGTGGCGTGGCGTTCATGGAAGCAAGGGAAGCATTGCTTCCCTTACACTTGGCTGATATATATTTTAAGATAATTTATTTAAAAATCGTGTAAAAAAATCGTGTGTAAGAACTTTCTAAATACATTTTCCCAAAAACGAATAGCGAACATCCCACGCAGCTAAGGTGGTAACATCAACAAATGAAAATAATGAGAGAACAAGACGCATGGAAGCAATGAAAAAATTGCATCTACGAGCGTTAATTTCACTCCATGTAGACTGCATTATGACGTCATTCAAAAAAATGTGCTTGTATTAGCTACTTGGAAGCAATGAAGATATTGCTTCTCAGGAGAAATTCTCGTCTCAAGAGAGAAATTGAGAGAGAAGCCGCGTACGTATGATTGCTGTGGAACTTATTGCCACGTTCCCCATTCGCGTATCATTGCAACCATTGTACTTTGCTTGTGCGTATTTTTTTTGACTGAGAATGTTTGCTGTAGTACGTGCATTTTTGAATGAATTTGAACTACGAGATATGGCAAGGGCTGCCAGAGACTGCTGATTCGACGAGCTGTCATCATTTCGCTGTAGTGAAGTGCTCGAATGTAGTTCGGTAGTGACATGTTTGTGCTATATTTAATGTATAAATTTGGTGAAGGTATTTATTTATTTTATTTATTAATTTCACCAAACAAGGTATAATAATATTACATATAAATGAAATTAATATAAAAATAAAAAAAACTAAACAGAATTCAAACACAATACAAATAAATAAACATTCAATAAATAAATACATAATAGCTAAATAATATGCAGGTCACAATATTAAAAACGAAAAATGACATCAAATAATCAATTAATCAATTAATCAATTATAAAAATAATAAGTCCTAAGTCATAAGAGCATATACTAGGCCGGTAGACTAGAGAGGGTAGCAGAGAGAGCCTTGGTAACTATGTTTTTAAAGGACGCTTTGGATATCATGGGGGAAAAGTGTTGGCTCATACTGTTGAATATTTTGCAGCATCTGTTTGTTGGCTCATTGCGGTGCTATGCTTGTATTCAACTAGCATTCGTCAGGACCTAGTATCTCCCACGGGCTGATTAAGCACAAATCTTTCCTGTATATAGTCGACATTAACAGCGTCTCTAATGACATCGAAACTGAAGCAGGCGGATAACATTAATCTTCTGGATGCAAGAGGTGATAAGTTTAGAAGTCTAAGGCGAAATTCATATGACGGTAAATTGCTAAAATCACAAGGATGGCAAAGACCTCTAAGAGCGAATAGCAAGAATTGCTTCTGAATAGATTCAAATCTTTGGCTGTGAATTTCGAAAACTGGGTTCCAGATAGTGCAAGCATACTCAGGAAGAGGGCGAACAAGCACTAATAGTTTACAGTATTTAGAAATATTGAAATTAAATTGATTTGAATTGTATAGAATTGAGTGCGTAGAGTTACCCTCTGGACTCGCATAATTTTTTTGTTTTATACTTAAAATAGTGAGAGTGCAATTAAAAGGTGAATGTCTTTATTTGTTCCGTAAATAGCATTGGATAAAAATTGCATAATTAGTGACCTTTTTCGATTTCCTTTTGGATCTCGATCTTTTGCGGACAAAAGGACATTATTGAAAAGGGTCGACCGAAACCGAATTTGTAAATTATTTCTGTAACGAAGGAATGTACTCGGCATTTTATTTACGAAATATATTTGACTCGATTTCATTAAAAAACTGAACTCATTGTGCTTTACTCTAATGCAGATTTACAGGGAAAATCTTCTCAAGATATTTGAATATTTTACCAACAGTAAATCAGTAAACAACAGTAAAACAATTTTATAAATTAGTTTGTTTGGTTCTAACATTACAAGTAACGAGTGCGAGAGAGCTTAAAGAGGATTAAAACTTATCTAAGGAATAGTACAGGTGAACAGTGACTAAGTGACTTGGCAATAATGTCAATTAGAAAGGTTTTCTTAAAATCATGTTGTCATTTCTTAAAATCATGTTGTCATGTGACGTCATAGATGAATTTTCAAAATAAGAAAGACGAATTGCATTAAATTTTAAATAGAAGTATGCATGAAATTTCTCATCAATTTCGATTCATATGGATTTTTTTTCAAACTATCACTTCATTTATTTTATATTTACTAACTGTTATTTTAAAAATGTATGTTTTTCAGTATGGAAATGTTGTTATTTTACTGTTATTTTTTATAAGTACTAGAATATTTATATTTTTTTATATGTGAAGGACTATTAACATTTATTTTGCATAATCACTGTTGTTGCTATTGTTGCCGTAGCTATATTTGAAAATGCTTTATTTACATAGCTTGCTGTTGCAGCTTTGCTAATTTATATGTTTGCCAAAATATGATTTTTGCAACTATTTATTTAAAGAGAAAATAATTATATATTGGTAGCATGGGAATTAAAATACTGATAACAATACAGTATATCTACTCTCACGTTCACGTTCGTAATTCTTGGGTGCTTTTATATTGGTAATGTTAAAAGTAGCTAACGAGAGGGGTTCTATTAATACGTAACCAATTTGAAGAAAGCATAGCTAAAGTCAATTATCGAAATGAACTGCTTCCCTACGGTAAACTATCACGCCACGCCACTGTTTACAATACATAAAAAAATTAAGAAAATCGAAGGTGTGCATTTTGAAATATTCAAGGATAAAGGACACTGTAATGATCCTTTTTGGCCAGGATGTTTTTCTAGGATAACAGCACCTTACCCTTTCCAACAAGACATATTTGAAGGCCCTACGTAAAGTAGAAGATTTTATACAATTTTTTGAATGCAACACGAATCGACGTTTCTCAAAAATTTCAAGAGGCTATATTACCGCAAATATTAGATATTTTTGAAAAAAAAAATTATTGGTGCACATAACTCAACTACTTATATTCTCAGTGCAAATTTCATTGAAATCTGACGATAGCGATCAAAGACCGTTGGTCGATTTTCCGTGGAATTACGCTATTCAGAACAGTTCGATCTTATTCTTCGTGACAATAGCAAAACCTGACACCGAGCTTCTAACTTATATGTATGCAAACATTATTTTTGAAAACGTCAACAGAAATTTGGCAATTTCGCATCAAGACAACACAAAAAATTCATCAAAAACGAACGTTTTGCAACATAAAACACAACATGCGATCCTCGTAAACAACCGAATGATTTTTTAAGTCAGCGCAAACAACGCGAAAATAAACAAATACACTAAGTTACACATTGAAAAATTTCGAGAAACAGTCTCGATTTCGATGTGAATTTCATTTCATTCTTTCAGATTTCTGTGCTCGTTCACAATCGTTCAACGTTCGGAATTTGTGATTTTTCAACATCCTATTGCCCCTTCCTTCGCCGTAGTCTTAGTTTTCATCTTGCTTGTGTTTATCGGCTATCGCGCACTATGATTATGCTTTTTTTTCGCAAATAGAAGCGTATCAAATGGCAAAGATAATTTTCTTAGGCCAGAGGTTCACATACAGACAGACAGCGATCAAGACACAAAAGACGCGATGCGACGCAACGGAGAAGCAAAGAAAACTTTAAACAAACTGTTTGATACGCAATGTGTTCGTCGTACCGGGAGACCGGTACCTATATTGTGTTCAAGATATTTGAACGTTCGAATGAGATATTTATGCGTAGTATGTATTCTGTTATGTTTGCGATTCCAGGTACTTTTTTGAAAAAAAAAATATAGAATAACATAGCACGTGATATGCAGGTGCAACGAAAAAGGTCATTTTTCGCAAAAATTTTCGCAAATGTACATATGTGTTTATTGGTAGAGAATTATCTGGGACGTGACATGAACAAAGTATCAATTGATGAGTAGATGCTGCAGGTAGAAATCCACATGACTTAATACCCACTTAATTGAACTGCATATTTTTTTATGGTGTAAAAGTAAGGTTGTCCAACTACAACCCGTTTTAGGTTTTTCGGGTTGAAGATAAGTACTTCATTTAAGAATTAATATACATACGAGGGGCGTTCAATGTATTCTCGGTATCGGGATGATTTGATATTATTGTGGGTAATTAAAATATATCATTGGCTAACAACATTTTCTGAGGGCATTTATATAAAATTTCATGTTGATAACTTCATTAGTTTGTTTGCGACCTCCAGTCAGAGACGACGAAAATGACTGACGCGACAATGTTGAAGAAAATCGAACATCGTGCGGTGATTCAATTCCTCAATAAACAAGGAAAACCTCAAAAAACTATCCATGAAGAAATGGTAGCCGTTTATCAAGACTCTGCTCCTTCATTATCGACTGTACAGGAGTGGTCAAGTGAATTCAAAAGAGGCAGGGAAAGTATCGAAGATGACCCCCGCCCAGGTGGGCCAATCATGGCGGCTACCGAAGAAAATGTGAAAATTATCGAAAAACTTGTATTACAAGGTGCACGTGTAAAAATCAAGATGTTGGCAGAATAACTAAGCTATCCGTTGGTACTATACACACTATACTACATGATTATCTCAACCTTACAAAAGTCAGTGCAAGATGGGTGCCGCGCATGCTCACTGCACTTCAAAAGCAGGCGCGGGTTGACACTTGTAGAGCTATGTGGCGACGATCCAGCAAGTGTTTTCGAAAGGATAGTTACAGGTGATGAAACGTGGGTTCATCACTATGACCCCGAGAGTAAACAGGAGTCTATGCAGTGGCATAAAAAGGGAAGAAGAAGTTCAAGAAGAAGTTCAAAGTCACTCTATCGGCTGGCAAAATCATGACCACAGTTTTCTGGGATTCTAAAAGAATACTATTGATCAAGTACATAAAAAATGATGAAACTATCAGCGCAGAAAAATACTCAACCACTTTACGGCGTTTGAGAGAAGCAATATAAGGAAAAAGAAGAGGAAAGCTGGCAAAGAAAGTGCTGCTTCTTCACGACAACGCACCGGTTTACACTGCGCGGCTCTCCAAGGCTGCTGAACGGGAGTGCGGGTTCAAGGAAATTAACCACCCACCGTACAGCCCAGACCTGGCTCCTAGTGACTACTTTTTATTCCAAAATTTAAAAAAAGACCTCCGGGGAAAGCGATTTGGTGAAGATAATGAGCTCAATTCCACTGTAAATGAGGATTTTTCAGGCCAAGAAGAAAATTATTTTTTTAAGGGAATAGAAAAACTTGTTTCCCAATCAAACAAATGTATTGATATCATGGGAGACTATATTGAAAAATAAATTGTTTTCGAGATTTTATCTTTTTTCTAACATACACATACCGAAAATACATTGAACGCCCCTCGTATGCATGTATGTAAGAGCAAAATGTGGAATTTGATGAAATCAGCTTCTGCCATGTGTATCTTCCTGCTACCATAGCTGAACAATAATTTGAAAGGGTTATCCCCTAATTTTTGCCATTATCACAAAAAACATGACTTAGATATGATACAAGGGTTGTACCAAAGTAATGATAATCGCGATTTGCACTCATATAAATCTAAAAGATTGATTTTGCTTCCTTAGGCTCTCACTAGATAAGTACTAAAAATAAACTCTAGCCCATGTGAACCGCTAGAAACACTGATTTTCGAAGCAAACTAGAGGCATTTTGTAGATTTTGGAAGAAAGACAAGGTTTTAGATAAAACTATCTCAGATCTTTCGAATCAGATAAGTCAAATAAATCGAAAGATAGCAGAGATCCTACAACAATTGAAGGAAACGCAAAAGATTTTAACGGAACAGAGGAAAAAAAAACGCAGAGCTGATGAAACAAAATTAAGAGCTGGTGAATTGACTGATAGTAAAACTTTTCCATATGCAATTGGAAGGAAGCAGACGCCCCCCCCCCCCCCCCTATCACACAAATTACACAAGACAGCAAAAGTGCGCCAGTGGAGACAGAAAAGATAACCGGAAGATATTCCATTCTTCCGACCTCGAAGAAACCAGCATTCGTGGTGTTGGTGACCAAACCAGTCTCCCCTCTTAGAAACCAGAAACATACAAACGAAACGTATGTAACAGACAAAACTACAGCGATCTAAACTGCGAACCAAACAATTGAAACTACACGGGGTGATCCAAAAGTACTGATAATGAATATAAACCTAAGTGATTAAACTTCAAAAAAATTTATTTTTCAACATAGTCTTCTAACAAGTTAATACATTTAGTATATCTTTTTCCAAACCCCAGATACCGTTAGAAAAAAATTCTTCGTCTTTACTCTCCCAAAATGCTACAATAGCGGCCATCACTTCGCTACCATCTTCAAATTTCTTGCCCCGACATGTGTTCCTTGAGCCGAGGAAAGAGGTATAGAAGTTACTGAGAGCTAGCATCTGTAGAATATGGCGGATGCTGAAGCCGTCCGAAACCTCTTTCTTGAATTGCAGCCATTGCAACTTGTGCCTAGTGAATTGGTGCGTTGTTTTGATGTAACAGCACTCCGGATTGGTCCGCGTAGTAAGAGCCTGATAAAGTGACACCTTTTTGCAAATATTTCATCAATAATTCCCTCAGCGTCCCAAAAAACGGATACCATAACCTTCTTTGTCGAACTCGACACTTTGAAATTCTTCGGCGTCGGAGAAGAGGGTCACTTCCACGTCATCGATTGTTGTTTGGTTTCAGGATCAAAATGGTTGATCTAGGTCTCGTCCATGGTCAGGAAACTTGACAAAAAATTCCCCTGATCCGCCTGGATGTTTTCGAGATTCACCTTTGAAATGTCGACTCATTTCTTCTTTTGCTCATCGGTTAACATGCTCGGCACCCAACGCGCAGAGACCTTCTTCATCTGTAATTCGTTGGCAACGATTCTTTGAACACTAACATAAGATATGCCTATGACCCCACCTATATGCCTGATGGTCACTCTTCGATCTACTAACACTTCATCTTCGATTTTTTTCACTTTGTCTTCAGTGAGGGACTTGGATGGTCGGCTTTCGCGGTGTTCATCTTCAGTGGATGTTCTTCACAGCTTAAATTCCTTGGCCCAGCGTGCAACGGTGGAATATAGACGAGCAGAGAGTCCCCTTATATTTCTATCAAGTCGCTGTCTCTGTTCTTGGTACACATTTTTTTCAAATTCAGGGAAGTACTTAGTGACAGTACTAATTTCGTTTTTCTCCATTTTGATGTTCTCTCTTCGATCGTTCGTATTCAAATGAATGGCTTATTTACATGTTTTTTTATGCTGACTTTTTTTGAAATTGGTATAAAGATAGTAAAAAAATTTTTTCTTAATTTTATGCGAACTACTACTTTTGGATCATTCTGCGTAAATTGACGATGCCAATAAGACAACAAGAGAAAAAAACGCGATTAACAAGAATCATTTAAGATCTAAATATTAGTTATGAAACTGCGAAAAGAGTTAGTAGTATTGTTCTTCCTCGAAATAAGAAATGGTCTCTCCAAACTTTTAAAAGGCCTTCTTCCAAGGCAAGAAACACACATTTATGAAATGATTATTGCATATTGTTTTCAATGTGGAAGCTCAAAAACTACGCGTCGGACACTCAAAATGTAAAATAATTGCCGACGATTCGATCATGCAGCCAACAATCGATAGGACAGATGCGTTAAGTGTGATGACCTTCATCACCACACGCAATGCACCAAGCAAAAGGGGCAGAAGGCTAAGTGCGTAAATTGCGGCAGGAACACCTTGCAAGATCTAGAGGATGCCCTAAGCACCAAACATATGTAAGGAAATCATTTGCGCAGGTCAATAAGGATTGAAGATCTGCTGCTGTTCCTGAAGCTCAGCGAACACGCTCCTAGTAACAAAACACCACAGAAACCACCCCGACCCAACCATATTGTTATCAACTTCCGAATGCAAAATACATGAACTGTCTTTTCTCTAACACGCAGGAGTAATCTCAAGTTATGGTCAAGAGTATGATGGCGAAAACTGTAAAGGTATGTTTTTTGCGTTTCCAGCTACAAAACTCTCCTTTAAAAGCATCCGCAATGAACTTCCTTAGCCATGTTTCTATCCTATTGTGGAATCTGAATTCCATAAGCAACGAAACGGGCGAGCAAACGCAATTCCTGTTTGACTGCAAGAAGTCCTGATATAGTCCTGATCCAGGAAACATTCTTAATTCCCACAGACCATCTCCGTTTTCCTAATTACATCTTATATAGAAACAACACTGTCCTCGTAAGGAGAAATATTAGCCACCACCATTTTCCATTCTCAACTAAGTCTAAATAAAGGCAACAGCAATCAAAATTGCATACTCAGTCTTTTGAGTTTGTTTCAATTTCTGTATTGAAGCCCCCGGGCTCAATTAAGTTCAGTTAAGATCTCTCTGAACTCTTTGACCAAGAAGATCCATTCTCCATAGAAGCGAATTGAAATGCCTATCATCGAATTTGGCGCGACAGGTGTACCAAAAGAGCAGGCACTATACTGAATAAGATTGACATTAACAAACAGGTTAGTCCACACATTCCCAGCAAGCCTACCTACTTCAGTATAAACTTCTCAATAAACAATAACCATGCTCTTAGACATAGGTCTCGCATCAAATATCCAGCACAGTGTGCGGACCACAGTACTGGATTAACTTTCGTCCGATCATCAGAAGCCAGTACTTTTTTTGATAGAAAACGTCTACATCGATTCGGGAGGACAACTCACTGGCACGCTTTCCACAATGCAAAGTCAAACGTAACTTCCCGGCAATCACTTGAAAAATAGCCCAGGTGATAGAAGAATTCACCGCTGAAGCTCTGCTTGAAGATTACAAGACTATTAGCTCTGGAGCCACATTAAATAACTCATTGAAAAACGATACCAAGTTCGGAGAGGATCTGGACATACAAGCTGAGGCTAAGTATGACGTACGCAACGCAAAGAGGGCCTTATGGAGATCTTTTTGTGGAAACGTGGAGAGTCTCAGCGAGGCAAAACGCCTACGTAAGATTTTAAATACGACGCGGAAGGCTATGGGGTGCATCATGAGCCCTGAGGCCATTTGGAGTAGTTCGAGCGCAGATACTCTAAACGTTATCATGGGCGCATATTTTCTGGGCAATTATTGTCCTATAGAAGTGACGCACCAAACGGAGCAAGCTGCCAGATCAAAGCCGTCATTCAGGGTATCCAATTCCCAGCCTCAGGTGGACTTTTAGCTTATTTGAGCCGTTTAACCCTCCGAGAACACAGGGGGTCAAATTGACCCCAGAGACCTTTTTGACCGATCGCAGCGCTTAGGCCTGCGGGAAAAGGGGAGTACTATAGGCTTCTAAATATATTTCTGTGTCTTGACTATAAGTTTACACCGTTCGCTTCCAGTCCCAAATCGTTAGTCGTCGTTGAGAAGCCTTTGAAGCAGATCAAGGGGTCAAATAGACCCCATCTGTACTCGACGTCAATTTTGAAGTAAAAACTCAAATTTTTTTTTACTTTATAAATCGACAGATTAATTTAAAAAAGCCAAAAAATAAGTTTGCAAGTGTTTTAATTTTGCTGTTTTTAGCAATATAGCGTATAATCTGCGTTCTAGTGTACGCAATAATTTGTTTGCTGAAGACAATGATAACAATTTTGGCGACATTGATTCCTCCGAAGACGACCATGTCTCGGAACAATCAGAATCTGATTATTCAGAAGATTATACCTTTTTTGTAACCCTTTATATAGGGCTAATTTTTTTTTATTATTTTACTATGTCTGGGGAGTATCCATATATATTTTCAGCTCAAAATATTAGAAATTGGCAAAGCTATAATTTTTTTTTTGAAATATGCAAATTTTAAAATCTTCACAACCACCACCGTTAATATGCAAAATAAATACCTTTTTTCAAGGGCTACAATAGGGTTGATTTTTTTATAATTTTGTCATATCTTGAGAGTATCCACTTAAATTTTTAGCCAAAAATATTGAAAATGAAATAAGTTACGATTTTTTTTGTAAAACAGCTTATTTTCGACAAAACTGTTTTTTCTCGAATTTTTTTAGGTATGTTAAGGACATTCAAGGCACTTCTAATGTATGAAAACTACTAAAAGAGGTCTCAAAAAATACTTACAAATTTTTTTAAATGAAAATCTTTAGTGGCGGCGATTCTATAGACGTTCAAAAGTGGTTGGGGTCAATTTGACCCCAATTGTTCTCGATGATCGAAAAAATAGGTGTGTTCTCGGAGGGTTAAATCTCCGGGCACTGATGGCGTCCTCGCGACTGATATCCAGCAGTCCCTGGAAGTATCGTTACGATGGCTCAGCGAGATTTATAACGCTTGGCTGCGCTTCTCGCATATTCCCACTGTCTGGCGGGAAACTAGAGCTGTGTTTATCCCTAAAGCAGGTGAAGTTTCGCATGTTAAACCAGAAGAACTATCGTTCAATATGTCTTAGCTTTGTTGTGTTTAAGAAAGATCAATCGATCCTATCTTGATCTCGCAGTCACAGCGCGCTTATACCAAAAGTAAGTCTAACGAAACTGCTCTTCACGTCCTCATTGAGCAAGTCGAGAAATCTCTTGCTCTTAAGGAATATACGCTTGCCGCCTTCTTGGACATCGAGGGGGCCTTCAATAACAGAAAGTCCGACGCAAATGTTGAAGGACTCTTAGTGCTGCATGTGGATGAGCGGCTGATTGCTTTTATCGTACAGCTTCTTAAGAATAGAGTGGTAATCTCTTCCTTGAGGAATGCTGGCGTACGACGAGGGGTCAGCACGGGCACACCTCAGGGTGGACTCCTCTCTTCCCTGCTGTGGAACAATCACGGTGAATCATCTGCTAATGAGGCTGGACTGTGCTGGCTGCAAAGTGATAGCTTATGTGGACGACATAGTTGTAGCAGTATCGGGAAATTATTTATGTACGCTATCCGAGAGATTGAATCACTCTCTTGGCATACTTTCACGTTGGGGCCGTGAATGCGGCTTGGATATGAAGCTCAGCAAAACGGAGCTAGTGTTGTTTGCAATGAAGTACAAAGTTCTTTGTTTTGATTTGCCGAAATTAAACGAGGTCTGCATTGACCTGAGTCAGCGGATCGAGTCTTCGGGGCTCTTCAGCGACTCGAAGTTACTATGGAGCTACAATATAACAGAAAGAGTGCAGAAGGTCTTCAGTGCACTTTACTGCTGCAAAAGAGTCATAGGGGCAAAGTAGGGATTACAGCATTGCACTGTTGCTTGGCTTTATGCCGCTTGGGTTGGGGGTGCTTTGGTGGTAGGCTGCTCTTAAGGCTAGCTGCAAACGTCAGACTGAAAAAGTACGTTAGGCAGCTGCACTACTAGTTACTGGAGCGTTCCATACCACCCCTACTAAGGCACTTCTCGTGTTACTTCATAAGCTACCAACCAATCTACTGAGTTTACAGCAAGCTAATCTTGTTGCAGTGAAACTGAATTGTATTTCAGCATGGAATAGAAGAGTTCGGCCATGCGAAGATTTTGGCTGAAAGAATTCCTGTTCCAGCGAGTATTGACTACATTGCTCCGCACTTTGGGGTTCAAAGTTCACATTCCTGGTAGTGATGAACGGCGTTGATGGTATCACCCTCAAAAGTGGGTTTATCCATGTGTACACTGATGGCTCAAAGCTAAACAATAGAGTCGGGATTAGTATATACTCAGATGGGCTGAATCTCAAGCTGTCCCTGCGTCTAACAGACCATTGTAGTGTACTGCAGGCGGAGGTTGCGGCTATTTTTCAGGCAATTGACTGGGTTCTATGTAATCGCATATTCGGAGTCAATGTTGGTATTTTCACAGATAAGCAAGGGGCTATAAAGTCCCTTGCTGGTCCCTGTACAGTGTCCATGATTGTTGCTGAATGCCATGCATCTCTTATGCCGCGTTTACACTCTCCCCTAGACATGGCAAATGTTGAGGAGGTGGTGTGTAAATGGTCTCCTCGTCTATTCTCGGCTGTTTTTTTCATGGCAAGCACGCGTGTGTAAATGGCTTCCTCGTCGGCTCTTGTTTGTTTTATGAAGGGATAATGAGCGTTTTATGGCTGTGCCTGAGTGTTTATGGCCGTCTCGTCCTAGCTCGAAGCCGCTGGAAGCGAAGTCGGTTTTATGCATCGAGTCAAAGGGATTCGAGAGGGTAGTGAATGCTCATTTATATTTTCGAATTTTTCGCCGGGACTTCAAACATATCCTTGCGTGGCACAGATTGAAATAACTCAACGCACACCAGGCAGTTGTAATAGCCACAACCTGTACCTCAGCCATCGTTCAGAGCCTCTACAGACGACGAACATGTTCGTCAACTTGGCGAGCGAACACGGTGCATTTGTTGTCGTTAAAGGGTAAGTGTTTACCCGTTTACAACAACAATTGCACGTGTTCGCTCGCCAAGTTGACGAACATGTTCGTCGTCCGTAGAGGCTCTCACGAAAATGAACAAAACAGCTCACAACTGTCGAAAGGTGCATGGTGCATGGTGCGTGTTGCATGGCGCAATATCCTAAGTAAACAATTCACCCTATGTCTTGCTGAGCGTCTTGTCGAATGTTTTGCCGGATGCCCTCACGAGACGTTCGTCCCTATGTATAAATGCGGCATTTGGTTTCATATCGGACAAGATGCATGCGTACGGATGGGTACAAGACACGCTGTTGGAATATTTGTAAACAAATTTTTGACCAGAAAAAATACTACCTAGCTGCTCGATATTACCACTTAAACTTCACACACAAGTTTTAGTGCATAGATATACATATCGTATAGGTAGGTAGGTATTCTTTCATAGATAAGCCATGTTCATCCTACGTCTTGCTGAACGTCTTGTCGATTATTTTGCCGAATGCCCTCACGAAATGTTCGTCCTATGTATAATTGCGGCATTAGGGATATGCCTAGACATTCGGCTGTACAATTGATTTGGGTACCTGGACATAAGTGTTTTCAGCTAGGCTTGGTACCTTGCTACCGGAGGTCTCATGCTACTTCTCAATAGGGATACCGATGATATCGGTCAAATTGGCCATCAAGCAAAAATATCTTGAAGAAGTTAGGAAGGCCTGGGCAGATGAACCATCCTGTGCGATAACAAGGCAGTCCTGGGTATCCACGGATGCGCAGCGCACCAGACAGCTATTGGGCTTAACTCGAAGTAATCTGGGTTGTGCGTTCTTACGGACCACTGCCTCATAGGACGACATGCGCAACGATAGGCGCAGGGTTTAACGACTTCTGTCGGAGTTGTGACGAGGAAAAATCCGCCCTCCATCTCATGTGCCAGTGCCCAGCTTTGGCGAGGAGAAGGGTGGCGGCACTTGGTGCACCCTCTCTCTCAAATTTGACTGAACTGTCGCTGGTCAATTTGAAGGGGATAGTGCGGTTCATCAAAGGAAGCAGGTGGTTTCCTGACTTTAGCGAATAGGGGAGAGTATATAAAATTACTGCGGGTATCACAATCGGCCTGTCGGCAGGCTTCTGTCGATTGACAGCCACTTCAGCCCACCTACCTACTGTCAGCACGAAATTCGAAAAATATGGATACAACAAAAGAGGCAGATCCAAATCATACATATACAGCAAGAAGAGATGTGGACCCATAATCGACCCTTCTAGTTTCTACGCTGAAGAAGTAATCGCATCGCGAACGTGAGAAGATGGATTGCCCAGATAGTACCTAATGCATTTTAAAATGGGTGAAAAGCAGAACAGTATGGAGCAATTAAGAAGTTAACATTATAGAATTAACGAAGTATGCTTTATCGGTCCAGGCTTTTCGAAGTCGCAACTAAATGCTTTATTTTATCATATTTACTAGAAGTTCAAATATAGTTTTTCGTTTGAAATTCATGAGCTTTGTTGAAACTTTAGGGGGAGGAATCAGTCTCAGCAGCGTTTGATGAAATATGAGTTCGAAGTGCTAACGGGTTAATATTTTCGATTCCGGTAGGTTGTCGTGGTACACAAGATTATTTTCGAAGAGAACGCATCAAATTCACTGTTTTTTACTACAAACGTACAAAGGACTGTGTCATAATTTTCAGGCACTAAGGACAAGCAGAACTTTGATCGAAATAAATGTATAATTCAGTTAGAAGGTTGCCAAAGAATTGATGGCTTGTGAAATCGTTACTATTTCGCTGTGCAATAAATTTCGATCAAATCAATTTCTCACCACAAATACTCTGAATTTTCAATTTGTTTTTCAACTTTACTGGATTTGTGCCCGATCCAGACGTAACACCACTTTATCAATATATCAACATTGAAAGCAAATCTTTTTGTTTATCATCTGAAAGTGCATTTTGCATTCAAGTCCATACAACGAACTACATCGAACAGCAAAAACAGCAGTCAAAGCAAAAACGTAAACAAAAATCTGAGCAGACTGCGCAACTCACTAATTCGAATCATTGCCGCCTGACACCGATTTGCACCGGTTGCGGCATTGCAAATTGGAGACGTCCGCCTACCATTTGCTCTACTCTCTCTCTTGGACAATGACAACAACAAAACCAACCACAATAACAGCAACTACGATGAACCGAACGAAGAAATCGTGGTGGCCTAGTCAGTCAGTTTATCCGATTGTCAGTTAGTCAAGTCCGTCATCAATACGTTTACCCGCTATTATGTCCGTCTACACGTCTTGTTATTTTTCTGTTGTGCTGGCCTCAATCGTGCTTATTCTGTCTGATATTTCTATTAGTGGCGACTATCATTTTTGCTTTTATTTATGATATTATGTTCGTTGCGCGCTACACTTGTCTGGCCTGGCTGGCTCCATGAATGGCCTCTGTCGGTCAGCTTAGGCTACTATGGGCATGATTCTATGCAAATCAATGAACTAAGCATAAGAATTAGGAATGCAGAGAAATTTTCTGAAAATATTGATTTTTAATGCATGGCCAAACGTGGAAATATAATTAATACAAATTTGGATGAATGTGGCTTCCTGATTAGCTTTTCGCACTGGAAAATTTCGAACTTTCGGGTAATTCGTATATAAACCTAGTAAGAAACTGGTAGCAAGTGCGTTTCCTATTAAGGCAGTGGATACAAAATAAATATGGTGTCGCAAAAATATGGCTGAATAATAACTGTCCAGGTAACTAATTTCGTTCCAACATTACTAACACTGACATACCGATGTCCTTCGAAAGCGTAATGTGGGCCAGAATTGATGATGATTCTGGGGAACACCGATTTTTACCTGATCGAGCAATCGGATTTTAAGGGGAAGTTTAGTAAAAGCGAACAAGGATTGATACAGGCATTGTGCGAACAGCGAACTCCGTCACAAGCATCAAATCAGGAAATGTCATTGGGAACTGCTAGCTTCTTTCCGCTATAATATCTTTGGAAGTGGAAAATGATCAGCATTTGAGCAAAAAGCAACAGACGGGCAAAACTGGTGGTCTAATATCAGCCAAACCATTTGGCATCAGAGCTATTCCAGCAAGCCTCCAAGAACGGAGAAGAAGAGCCGCAAGAACGGAGAAGAAGAGCCGCAAGAACGGAGTTTAACCGAGCTAAAATTACATCAAGCTGGGAGGCCTATAAAAAGAAACTCTCAGAATACAACAAAGAGCTAAGGAAATCCAAAAGGCCTTCTGCGAAAGTTTCAATAGCATCCCAGAGACTGCCAGGATGCAGAAAGCTTTGTCCAAAGGCTACGAAGGGCATATAGGACTACTAAGAACTCCAGATGAAGGGATGACGACACACTGGAAGTGCTGCTTAGAACATATTTTCCAGGGTGCGAAATCAACAATGAGGCTGAGGAAGAAGAGGATATTCCTGATCGGATACGTCACTCACCTCCTCTGCTTGAACAAATCATCACGTATGAAAAGGTTGAATGGACGATAAACTCCTTCGAACCCTTTAAATCACCAGGACCAGACGGAATTCACCCAGCTCTGCCGCAAAGAGCGACAGGGAAACTAAAAACCATTCTGGTTCACATATTTAGAGCGAGCTTGCAGCTCAGCTATATACCAAAATTGTGGAGACTGGCGCGGATTGTGTTCATCCCTAAAGGTGGCAACAAACCAGCTGACCTGCCAAAACCATATTAGCCAATTAGCCTCATATCTTTTATATTAAAGACCATGGAAAAACTGATTGGCCTATACATCAGGAATGATCTTTTGACAAAGATGCCACTTCAGAAATTTCAATTTGCCTACCAAAAGGGCAAATCAACAATATCAATTACACATAAGCGGATACAAATAATAGAAAAGACATTGGAATGCAATGAAATCGCACTATGTGCCTTCATGGACATAGAAGGAGCCTTTGACAAAGCAAGACATGACTCGCTATACGTCGCTCGCCAGGGGAAGGATACTCCTCAAGAAGTAGTGAAATGGGCGAGCAAAATACTAAGGAATCGAAGTGTGTTTGCGGAGCTGGGGGAGGCAAAGCTAAGGGTGGACACTAGGAGGGGATCTCCACAGGGAGGGGTATTATCCCTGCTGCTATGGTCCCTACTAGTTGATTACCCTCTCGTGACTCTCAATAGCAAGGGCCTAACTGCACTCGGCTACGCGGATGACATCACGGTAATAATAAGAGGTTCCCACATGGATATCGTGAGGTCCAGAATGCAAAAAGCCTTAACTGAAGCAAACCAATGGTGCGAATAAGAGGGTCTATCCATTAATCCTTAGAAAACTAGCATAATACCATTCACCCGAAAAAGAAAAATCGAAATAGGAGCCCTAAATATTACGGGCACAGTCGTATGTATGCAAAAAGAGGTAAAATATCTAGAAATACACCTAAATAGGAAACTCACCTGGGACAATCCTCTAAACAAAATGACAATGAAGGCCACCAAGGCACTCTGGGCTACAAAACAAATTTTTGGACGCAATTGGGGACTATCTCCAAGGCAGACCCTATGGCCATACAAACAAATGGTGAGACCTATCCTGCTATATGGAGCTGCAGTGTGGTGGAAGAAAACCATACAAAAAACTGCTATTAGTAGGCTCAACAAGCTTCAAAGGATGGCCTGCCTGCTGATTACAGGAGCAATGAGCTCCACCCCAACAGCAGGAATGAAGGCCTTTTTAAAGCTTGAACCGCTACACCTCGAAATTCAGGAGGAAGCAACGAAACAAGCCGTTAGGCTACAACAGGCGTACAGGTGGTATAAATCAGGGAACATTAAAGGCCACCTAAAAATCCTGGAGAGCGTCGGGCCCATAATGGAAATGTTAAACCTCAGCGACCAAATAAAAACTGAGGCAGCATTCGAGAAGAGGTTCAATATCACAATTCCATCAAGGGACAAATGGAAGGATACAAAGTAGCGCAAATGTGGTATACGGATGGTTCAAAGATGGATTGTGGAATAGGAGCAGGGATCGTAGGTCCCAAGTACAAAATGCATTTCCCTCTCCCAAAGGAGGCCACGGTCTATCAAGCATAACTATCTGCCATACTAAGAGCCTCACAAAAAATAAAAATAAAGAACACTAAAGGATCAGAATTAAGATCCTATCAGATAGTCAAGCGGCTCTCAGGGCTATAAATCGCGATCAAATAAATTCGGCTATTCTCCTAGAGGTGAGATATGCCCTAAATGAAATAAGGGCACAGAACAGCCTCGAGTTGATATGGATTCCCGGCCATGAGGGGCACCGAGGAAACGAGGAAGCTGATACCAGAGCCAAAAAAGGAGCAAAAATGCCCTTCATAGATCCTTCTCCGTACTGGGGTTTTACAAAGGCAGATACGGAAAAGGAAACTAAAACATGTAACAAGAAAAAGATCGAAGACTACTGACTTAATATTAAGCGTTTAAAACACTCAAAAAATACCTTGGCTTTGATAACAAAAGAGCAAAAGAAGGAGTGGCTCTCTGTAAAATTGGCATAAGAGTCCTATACGGAGCATTGACAAGACACCTTCCATGCAAAAATTACCTCCACAGGATAGGTGAGGAGCAGGACGACTGCTGCAGATACTGTGGGGAAACGACAGAGTGTGTAGAACATCTGCTCACAGTCTGTCCAGCACTAGCGAGAAGATTCCAGCTACTTAGCTCTGCTCTTCCTTCCATTCGGGACATCACAAGTCCCGTCAAGGAACATATCCAGGTTCATTAGAAGCCTGGACATCCTATAGGACATAACGCAGAGGAGGCACAATAGACCCAGGAGGTCGCAGTGCTAGGATCCCCTGTGCTTACTCCAGGCTATCATCATCATCAAGCTTCCAGCTCGAAAATTAAATTCAGCGACAACTTTTCGACAAGTGAAGACGATCAAGCATAGTGACTCACCCAATAGATACACAAGAGTCATGGCGATCGTTTTTTAAACGATTGATTTTAAAAACAAAGGCACATCCATAAAGGGAAAATACTACGATTCAATTCTAGAGCGGTTGAAAAAAAAACCATTAAAGAAAAACGAAAAGGAAAATTAGCCAAAGGTGTCCTCATTCTGCATAAGGAGAGCTTCGATATTATAGATCACCCATACTACAGCCCTGAGCTGTTATCTTTTCCCAACATTGAAAGAGGAACTTCGTGAGAAGATTTCAAACGATGAAGAAGTGAAGGACACAGTTTTGGTTTACTTCTCTGACAAACACGTAAACTAATTGGAAGATCTGCAAAATGTATTAGAATAGCAGCCGAATATATTGAAAAAGAAAAAATAATGGGCATTTTTATTTGCACTTCTTACCTTCGTTTCGACGATAGTTTTTTTTTTTTTTTGAGAAATGAAAATGTGAGGGAAATTTTGGTCGAAAATTCAACTCTGAATTTCAACATCCGTCATTTTTCGAAACATCAAAATCTACCAAAGCCTTTCGTCCATCCGGAGTACTATGTCATTAACTAATGATCAACGATTTTTTTTTTATTTCAGATGATCCAATGACAAGCTACATTGATCACGGCAAAACCCTTTTTTTGGACCCTTCAAAAATTTGTCTATTCCGACTAACTTTCAACATTTTGCCTTAAAAATATTATAACAACTTCTTCAAATGTGTTTGTTACTAATTATTTTAAAGTGTGTCTAAAAAAAATCCTAAAAACGAGCTTTTTTGGACGTCCCAAGTGTACCTGCCTCCTTAAATTAGAATCGAGGTAGTTATCAGGTCAGGTGGTCCGAGTTGTAAGTCACCAAAATTTGCTAGGTTCAATTTTTGCGATGACTGTACTACAGTGTATGCTTAGGCCGCCAGACGTGCCATTAGAGGAGGCTGAGATCGACTAGCTAAAAGAGTCGAGTCGGTAAGTGTTTCTCATAAGGAACAAAGTATAAATGTTTCATTTATCGGTGAAAACTTTTATAAATTAATAAGTCCGTGTTTTAAGCACACTAGACAATAAAACATTCGTTGACAATCAAATTATAACAGTTATCAGCTTCGGATGCAAGTTACATCATTGTGTTTGGTCATAGCTACAGAACTGGCTACAATACTGACAGCAGCATTGGTGATAGCAACAGCGGCAAGTCACATCACATAATCTGGTTGAGCGATGAGCGAAATATCCACGTTCCTGTATTTGATCAACGTAATGATGAATGCAAGTATGTGTTTGCAAAGCATCTTGGGGAGGGCATAAGATATAAACATTCAATGTAGTGGACAACCAAGCTAACCGCACGATACTGTTGGAAAGCTAGTTTCAGCTACCTAAGCACTAGGAAACTTTCGGAGTTTTTTTTCGCTTTTATTGGGTCTCACGTTTGCCTCCGTATGATTTTTTGGGCACTATTCGTCTTCGTAAGCATAACTTAATGATCTTGAACCAATATTGAGTCCACCATTAACCTTCACCTGGCCTCATGGGGTATGTATAAACCCCACGCTCTTTCTCGTTGATTTTCGATATCTAAATCTTCGAAATCGAAACTCGTAGCGACATTTATCGGTAGTCAAGGGATACACTTTTATACATATGCCAGTGGGATAGCGCTGCGACCGTTAGTTCGTCTGCAGCAGTCATCAAAAGCAGTTTGGGGTGTGTACGTACCCCACCGTGCCATCAACGTCGTTTTTTCGTGAATTGGAGCATTTTTTGTGTTTTTAATTTTGGTGTTTAGGAAGAAAAGAGAGGAAAGTAATAAACGTTTCTATGCATCAACATTTTTTTTACGATTTTGAACGTTTTTTTAACGTTTAGAATGGCGTATAATTTGCGTTCTTCATATTTACGAGAGCAGTTGCTCGAAGATGACTTGGACGAGGAACCAATGGAAGATAATAGCGCCGATCATCTTTCAAGCTCGGAGAATTCTTCAAATGAAAGCTATGAAGAATCTGACGATGCTATGGACCCATTCGCAAGAGCAAAAGGGAAATTCCAGCGGATTTTATTGCGAAGGTTCCAAAAAAAGATCGACCACTCACAAAGTTCTGCCATGCTGAAAACTTAACGCTTCTCAGCTATGTTCCGAAGAAAAAAAACTGAAAAAATTGTGCTCCTGACCTCCTCGCTACTTCACATAGAAGAAATGATAGAGGATAAACCTAATATTGTCCTTTATTATAACAAAAATAAAGGAGGGACGGACACTTTTGATAAGTTGTGTCACTCTTTCAGTGTGCATAAAAAGACGTACAGGTGGCCGTAGCGATATTTTCAAGGCATCTTGGAAATGGTGATCGTGAATGCGAGAGTTTTGAGAGCGTGCAAAGCCGTCCAAAATCAAGAAGAAATAAAAATAACTGCAGTTTATTGCTTAGAAAAAATTTATGTACATTTAATTACGCATTTAGAACGTCGTCTTACTCAATTAAGGCTCCCCAGAGATTTGAAAGTAGGAATAAGAACAATTTTGAATCGATCGGTCTTGTCTGAATGCCATGTACAAAATTTGAATCTTGCAGAGATGCGCCTTATGTGATCGGAAAATAGACAAAAAGTCAGATAAAGGATGTACATTCTGCAAACGCCCTATATGCCTAGACCATAGGATTTTGATGTACCCCGATTGTACATTAATTTAATTTGATTTTTGTTTTTATAAGCTAAAACACTCTTTTTCATTAACTCTACTTCTTTCAATGATTATTTTCTAATACATTTGTTTAAAAAAAGAAAAAAACAACGACTTTTTCCTATATTTAGAGATTAATTTTTTCGTAAAACCCATACCTTAATTTCTCAAAATAAATACCTTTTTTTAAAGACCCATAAAAACTATTATTATTTTTTTTTATAGTGTTGTAACAGAAGAAGACAGCTAAAATTTCAGCCCTTTTTATTGAAAAACAAAAAAGTTAAGATTTTTTTGTAAAAAACCCATTTTTTCAAGTTTTTTAGGTTTCCGCATGTTTTATGAACGTTGATCTTGATTTTGCTCAATTCGGACTAGTCTACAGTTTAAAGTGGTTTCTATAGATGATCTCTGGTTTTTTTAAGACAAAATAATCAATATTTCAATTTTTACAGAGATATTTCTCACTGGGGTTCGTACGTACCCCACGAGTCCAGGTTTGTTACTCAGGATGAGCATGCCAGGTGAATACTCATACAATTTGGCTGCAACGAATCACTAAGAGAAAATTAAAATGTATCATTACCGGAAAAAACTTCCAACGTCACAAGTACGACATCGTGTCATAAGCTCACCGTTTTGAAAATTCGGTTAAAATATTAACTAGAAGTGTTATCATGAACGATATAATTTATCCAGTAAAAAAAAAACATTCAGCATTAAATTACAATAGCGGAAAATAAAGCCAAAGTCGTTTCAACAGTTTTACAAAAAAAAACCTTAAGATAATGATTATCTCATCTCCAAGTTCGAACGTATGTTCCGAAGTTATCTCTCTTTGTTGCCTTTAAAATTCAGGAACAGTTCATTAAACTGTTCCGTTCATTTAATGCAGGAAACATTTTTTACACCTTGTGGTTTGCTTTGAAAAAAAGTAACGGTGCACCAATTCAATGCCTAAGTACGATTAATTGAAAATACTTCGATGGCCGGTTAGTCTAAGAACAGAAGAATACAGAATAGAATAACAGTTTAATGTATTGGGAACAAATTACGACGCTTCGCATAATTTTAATCGATAAAAGAAGGAGCCGAATACCGAAATCTCTATTACATTGTTACCAACGGGGTTAGAATTGAAAACGTCGCAAACATTATTAAATTAATACCATTAATGCGGTATTAAACAACAAATCAATCCAAAAATCTTGCAACACTCAACAGAAATTGCAAAAAGTTCAACTTTTTCAAATTCATCCAGCAATAGAATTCAAGAAACCGTAACTAGTTTTAGAAACGGTACATCTGTAGTTTAGCTGTTATTAAAAATGTGAACAAATATGATATATTCGACTTAATTTTTTCTCTCACTTGATTAGGTAAATTTAATTGAATTTCAATGCATTAATTTCCATTAAAATTGCTCCTCTTTTCAAATATTCTTAAATCAGTAAAAATCAGTTTCAACTGTATTGGAATTTACGAAGTTCAGTTAATGGCTCTGAAAATTTTTCCAATTGTACTGTAAGAACAGTTTTTTTCCTGTAAGTTGTTCGATAACTCACCGTTAAAATCCTGAATTTCAGCCAAAATTCGTAAAATATCCAAATAATCTGTTGTAATACCACGCGTCGAACGAATAATTTTAACGATTATGATTTTTCTCAACGAAAATTTACCCGCGAACGAAGCGTCGTTGAGTGTCCTTTATGGACATTAAATCAGCGCACTGTAAATCTCTTCAATTTTTTTTTCTTTTCAATAAAATAACACAAAACACATTAAAATTTTCTTGACAAAAAAACACAAAATTTTTCTAATTATGAACTAATCGACTGAACGATTGGTGACACCTTCTTGTAAATCAGATAATACAGCATCGCATCTCGATAGACGAGAGGAGAAACCGACAGCTAGACGCAACTATACGACCGGCGAAAAACAAACAACAAAACAAACTTCGCTGTCGCCTAGTGTTTTCTTCAGTTATATGAATAGGCGGGCGGCAATGAAAATAAACTAACACTATTATACTGCCCAACAAACACTTCCACCGCCAACTCTACGCACTATCACCCAGCCAAACAAACACACGCTCATTCGAATCGCGTGAAGGCTGTAAAATGGCAAAATAGAAAACTAGAAGGGGCTGGCGCGGGGCCGCACAGCGATCCGAGCGCCCTGCTTAACTATGGTGAAACGAGGACAAACGAAGTGTATGAATTCGCTAGTAGGCGAGTCAGTTTCTGTGATTTTCCAACTTCCCTTTGAAATCGCTTTGCTCCTTTGCATCTCCCATGAAATTTTCGGCGCGGATGCAAGAAACTATCTTTAGGGAATCTGGCTCCACATCATCATCATCATCGAAAATAATGGCCAGGAGGCGACTGACCTCATCACACGCACGCACTCCGGCTCCGTAACTCGGCGGCCCGTAATTTCACTTGGCGCTCAAATCGTATTCCACACCAAATTACCGTTCTGAGCCTCTTCAATGCGAATTCTAAATTCCTCCACTATACTTTCACAAGGGGGTTCTGTAGACAGACGCAAACCCACGTCGCCGCCGCCGTTCCCGGGGTAAAACGAAAAACCTCGAGAAGAAATGAAAACGAAAACACGTTGCGCGTCGAACAGATAGGCAAGCAGGCTACCGTCGCATTTGCTTTGTACGGGAGAGCCGGGCACAAACGATCATTGTCCGATGCCGGCCAGACGGCTACAAGACGAGTCGCACTTGTATCATATTCTCATCCTTTCGCGTTCATGTCGCCGTCGACAGACTGTCGCACACAGAAAAGATACGAACGCAATTATAACTAGGGAAGTGACGTAAAAGATTTTCCAATCACCTGTGTTCACTTTCTTCACAAGGCAAAATCGAATTTTCGCACTATCATGTAAATATCTCAATCGTCGCTGAGAAACGCGCCAAATAAACACACAACCCGCAGATATAAAACGCAAACGTGCATAAGTCCCCGGTGTCGTCAAGGTACTGGTCTTGACGCTGCAAATTGGATCTCAAGCAGCCACCACATCTTTTCTCTCAGTTCGTTTCGAGTCCGGGCAATAGACAGCGTAGCGTACACCAACCACGCATCCCCCACAAAACAACTTGGCCGACTCGATTCATTCAATTCGCTCACACCGGGACTCGACTAGCAATTTTCTCTGCAATTTCCGATTGCAACGACTGTCAAATTTATGGTATGCAATCTGTGCGTGGGAAATTTCATGGCATGCAATATCATTTCGAAAATGCCTCTGAGCGAGAGAGACGTGCGCTGTATCTGAGCGTCAAATGCTCTTAAGGAGTTATTTGAAGTGCAGAGCGAAGAAATTTCCCAATTTCCCAGCATTTCATACTCTGTAGACTATTTTCATTGCTAAACGATATCAAAAAATCCCTTTGAATTCAGAATCCCTATGCAAAATAAACCAGGCCCACGGTTCAGCGCCATTTTGAAATCAAGAACTGTCAAAATATTGCAAGGCAGATTGCCGAGCAAATTGCATACCATATTGCCTACCATTTATGGCATACCATAAAATATTGCATACCATAGGCTGCCTCCACTAGCAATTTCAAATTTCATGCAATGGGAAATTGCTAGTGGAGGCAGCCTGTCAAGATACTTTCTCTTCTGCAAGATACAATCGACGCCGTCACAGATACTCCTCTCTCTCTCTCTCTCTTTAAGCACGCCAACTTCTCTTAGCTCTTCCCAGTCGTAGTCGCCACCACTGTGGCCAGATTGGGCTATTTCCCGCCAATTGGGCTATCTAAAATTTGAATTCGCGGGACGTTTTTTCATTTCGCGGGTTGGCGGTTTTTGGGCTATCTATTTTTATGGAAAACTATATTTGGGCTATACAGTAAAACCTACTAATCGGGACACTGTATGATCGAACCAACTGAACAATTGAACTATAACACCACCGCACATACAATTTCTTGAATAAAATTTACTCTGCAATCGGCCAACCTCTAAAATTGGACCATGAACCAGATTAGCTGGACCAAAATTTGTTCAGGAGTACTTGCTAATCCGACCAAAAACGGTTTTAAGACCAGCATGAAAAAGTGTACAAGACTGAATTTTCCAGAATTGTTCAACTGTTCAAGATCAAAGAAAATTTTTCGTATAATTTCTGCATGACATTCTGCTGAAAATTCATTTAACGTGTAGAATTTGGTACGTTACAGATGGCTTCAATTTCATTGGTATTCTGATAGTAATAAAATATTGATTTATAGCATTATTGTATATTTGCCGTTTGTTAGCAGCTATGGATGCAATTTATTTGATAATTATGATGCAAATAAATCAATGTTTGTTCCGGCTACGTCAAAAAAAAACTAAAAAAAACCTAATATGCAAAATACATCGAACTAAATGTTCGCAAAAAGTTAGAAGTAATACAAGCATCCGAAAAACAATTGATCAGCAAAACAAAATTCAGGTGCAACGTATTTAAAAAATAAAAGCCAACTAAAATGTACATTGTAAAATTTAGAAGACACTAGCAGAAAGCGGTTGAAAACAAATTAGGCATACTGCCTGATAGATAAATTTTTGTACCAATGATTTCGTAAGGCACGTTCCAAAAATTTGCCAATATCCGGCCAGCTACTTCCCAGTAAAGCCCGTCAAATTGCTACAAAATCAGATCATTGTGATTTAAAATGGGGTAACAATATTCACTCGGTACACTTTGTGGCGAAGGAGCTGATGTTTATTTAGACACAGCTTAGGAATTTCAGTTACAGCTAAGAATACTATGTGATGCTTTATAATCTTGATGAAACAGAATTGTATTTTTTAGAGCAACACCACAAAAATCACTATGCTTTTAATAGTAAACATATACAGATAGAAAACTTCAAAGCAACGTGCGACAATTGCAGTGCTGTGTAAGTGGCGAAAAGAAAGATTTGATGGTCATAAGAAAAGGTAAAAGAACAAGATCGTTGGGAAGAATTGACATTAGGCGAAGTTTGGGCATAACTTGGCGAGTTAACACAAAATCTTGTATGACAGGTGCTATTTTTGAAGAATAGATGCACACACTTGATATTGAAATGCAAACACAAAATCGAAACATAACCATCTTTTTTGATAAAGCTAGATGCGATAGCAGTGATAATGTGGAAGATATCAAGTTGCAATTTTCCCACCTATTTGCATTTCTCATTTACAGCCCTTAGATCAGGGGATTATACCAAACATAAAACTAAATTACCGCACATATATGATGCACCTTATACTCGTATTGTTTGCTCTGGAAAATACTGAGCGTACTTCGGACCCAACAAAATTAGCTTCTATATTTGAAGCTCTCTGTTGGTTACGATCTGTTGTGAATAAAGTGTCTCCACTTACACTTACAAAAGTGTTTTTGGAAATGTTGGTTGCCTCGAAATCTCAGGGTCAAAAGCGGAATCGTGATGAGAGTTCAAATTCAAAGTAACGAGAATTCAAATTCAATACTCTAGCAGACATTCAAAATTTTGCAGGAGTCGATCAATTTATGACCACAAACGAGTATCTCCCGAAATATTGGGAAGATGTCTTTTTTAAAGGGGTTTTACGAGTAACTGAAGAAGCCATATCAGCTTTTGTTAATTCATATAGTGAATTCAAATCGTAGTATTCTGAAACAGAAAATTAAGTTCGTTAGCAGAATAATAATTCCATAATCACCATAATCAACAAAATACGGAACATCAAAGCTTAGGATCTCTAAAGGAATATATCTAAAGTTTTGCAAACATTAAATGATTGCGAAGTTCTAATGGAGCAGGTACATTTTACGAACGCAAATAGACAGATTTCGATATCTAATTATTTTAAATCTAAACTGAACATGCGTTTCTATGAAAAATTAAACATTTGTAAAACATTAACCTAAAAAGCATATATTTTGTA
Organism: Nemotelus pantherinus; assembly: GCA_963978885.1. Lineage (NCBI taxonomy): Eukaryota > Metazoa > Arthropoda > Insecta > Diptera > Stratiomyidae > Nemotelus > Nemotelus pantherinus. The sequence continues at coordinate 56,731,838 of OZ022264.1, read as the reverse complement.
TTTTATTTTCTTGTAATAAATAGTCAAGATGCGATAATAATAAATGAATATAATTTGCAATAACCTTCGATAAAAATAAAGATTAGGAAAAATTTCTTCAACGTTCTTTTTTAAACCTTTCAAATCGGACAACGTGTGAAATGGGACCATTTAATTTGCGACGCTGAGGTGGTCCGATTCCAAGGTTTCACTGTGTTTATAAAATATATACATATAAACATGATACATCGTATCCAGTTCATTGTCGACTTAGTTTATGCGAGATCCCAATTTAATCCCGATTCGGGATTATCCCAAATATCGCGTCGTATAAACGGGCAAAATTGGAATTTGAATTTTCCGAAATTCGAATTGCGTATATCCATAGAAATTTGTTTTGAGGAATAGCTTACACGCAAATAGAAACTGTATAAAAGTGGCAAGATAGGAAATATAGGCTACGTTGAACATTTCAGTTAACGTATGAAGAAGGCAAGAATGAATATGGAGGAATATTTAGCGATAGCTGAACATTTTATTAACTAGTTTTTGTTTTTTCTGAGGCTTCGTTCCAAATCAAGAATGAATTCCACAAAAAGGATAATGGATAACAGATCAAGTGCACAGCGATTAAAATCACTTTCATTTACACATTTCATTTGCATTCTCAAACATTGTCATCGGGCGTAAACCCAACTGTTCGGGTTTAAGCTGAAATCCGAAATTGACCGTTTATACGACGTTCTGACTGGTATAATCCCAAATCGGGATTAAATTGGGATCTCGCATAAACTAGGTCAATTTTATTCATTTTATTTCAAAGCATACTTCAATTTTTTGGCGAAACGTCGCTTGGAGGCCCGCAAGTGGAATTGTTTGACGTATGTTTTCTTTTGATAGTATTTAAACGTCTAAACACAATTTTAACTGCTGATTGTCTAACCGGTAAAATAATTTGTTTCAAAACTTGCGTTCATAGTTTTGAATGTATGGAATCGGATAAAATATTAATATTTGACTCATTTTAAATAAAGCATTCAGCCATTCTAGCCACTAAGACTGTTTCTAATACTAATTGAATTTTTGTGCCACCCAAATTAGCATGTTATTTCTGCAGGCTTTTATTTTTTGTGTAGACATTTAAAAAAAATCCTTGATAATATAAGTGCACCTCTACACTTATTTTTTCGCGGACTTTTCTAAAATGTTCACACAGTTCCTTTAATTTATTCACATTTTTCCTGTTTTCCCTTTTCAAATACGTTGAATAAAATTTTATCTGCATAAAGTATCGGAAATTTTAACTGTTTCAAACGACTTCTGTGCTACAATTAGAGCATTTATGTTACTTCGTATAAATTTGACGGATATAAATATTATAATTTAATCAGCTTAAATGAATTGATTTAGTTATAAAAACAGTTATTTAGTGTGGCGGTTTTTGGGCTACAAATAAAAAATCTTCGCTATTTTGGGCTATGAAAATTTGAAATTGGGCTATATTTTCTCCCAAATATCTGGCCACACTGGTCGCCACACTCATCCACTTCACTCGTATCTTTCGTCTCACGGAATCCACCGCGCAGGGAAAATTGTTTTTCAATTCATAATCTTGCTTACGTCAGGCCAAGGAGCTCAAATACAACGCGTTCACTACAGCTTACAGATACAAGATACGCGAGTGTGGCTGCAAAGCGCCCATGGCAGTCAATTCTCCGCTGTCTGTTCCTCCGTTTTCGGATCGAAGACGACGATGCCGACGGACGCTATCCACCGCAACGCTGCAAACAACATATTTTTCATATCTCCCAATGTCAGTGTGTGGGTGGCATGCATTTATCAATGAAATTGATAAGAAACAATGTGGGAGAAATGCGGCGAGATACGAGTCCGAAGAGCATTAACCAGCATCATCTCGGCATCGTTGCTCTATCACAAGATATCGAGTACGCTGCACATGCTACATACATGCAGCAAGACGGCACAGCAGGCATCTACACAACACAGCATCTTATAACCGAACGACCGCGTTCGGTCTATTTTTTCGGTCGACCGTGAGAAGTGAGATACTTTTCGAATAGATAGCAAGCAGCAGAAGCGACGTCGGCAACGGGCGAACGATGGACTTTAGCTAGCATAGCAGGCAAAGTCACTAGAGTATGTTAGAAATTCACTCAACTGGCTGGCGATCTATCTCGCTTGAAAGCATCTTCTTCATCGGCAGGGAGGAAAATCTCGTCGTACGTACTACAAAATAAAAAAAAAACGTTTACAGAACGGTCTCACACGCATCAAGGAGAATGTGTTTGTTTTTTTTTTGGCGGTTAGAGTGTGGTCGAAGCAAAAACAAAACCAGTTGGAATTTATACGATTCGAAATTTTTTTTTTGTATTGTGATTTTGTGAACTTGATAAATAATTTGCGGCGCTTGCAGGGATAGTAATTCATAGCTTGATTTGAAGAAGCAAATTCAAAAAAACTCTAGCGCACCTGAACCGCTAGAAACACTAATGTTCGAAGAACAGTAGAAAAATCGTGCAGTATACCACACGAGCTGCTTATTACAGCTAAACTGTTTCAAACGCCACTTTTTACTATGGCCTCAAGAATGCATTATATCTCATATGGTGGAAAGGTTTCACATATTACCACTGGCATGAATTTCAAAGTTTATGAGAGCAAAACACTTGTTAATTATATTCGTTGTCAGTTGTTTATTTCACAAAACTTTGAAAGCAGTATCTCATATAACATCAACGAAGAAAATGCTCAGTACCTGCAGCACTGTAACTGAAGTTGGTGTTTGGGGCTGCGATCCGAAAAATTTGCAGAACTTTGGGAATTGAAACATTGGTTATTTATTTTCATTGTAAATGTTTCCGGTATGAATACTAACTGTAACCATTTATTGATACAAAAATAAGACTACCGACTCGTGCTGGCAACCTTTTGCCAGTATCAAAGCCAAAAATATACCACATCTGCTTCACGTTGAAATTAACATACCCTGCAAATTTCGTCTCGATCCGATGACTGCATTCGACGTTATAGGAGTATAAAGAAATTAAGGGTTACCAGCCGCGACATTTTTCAAATAATCGTTAATTTAATATTTGCTGTTTATTATCAATACAATATCATTATCATCTGAAAATTTTACAATAAAATCGCTTAATAAAGATATTGCAAATAAACACAAAACCAACAATAGCTGGCAACCCTATCGTGGCTTTTCAAGATTCGGCCTGAATAATGCCTATAATAAGTTCCATTAATTGTATGAAATTCGTATTGATTTCATGACTGCATTGGAAGTTATAGGGCAAAAAGCTTTCTTACCTGAGCGAATTTTCAAAACCAAAGACAAAAAAAATTACCAAAGCTGGCAGCACCAATCGAATTTTTCAACCAAATTTCTATCAAACACGGTTTAGATTAAGGTTCAGCTACTGTGTCAATTTCATGAATATCTGGTAACTGAATTAGAATACATAGGGCAAATAGCAGTTTTTTTTCTTTGCAATTTTTCAAGATAACACTGGCACAGAGTTGCCCACAATTCAAAATCGCTTCCATCAGACCTGATCCTACTTAAGTCCAATGCATTCTATAAATTTCAACTATATCTGATGATTGGTTTGTGAGTTCCCGTGAACAGAAGTTTTTGATGCTAAAAAGGGTAACCGTTCTTGTCCGACATGAAATTTTCAAAGTTTTACTTTGACTGTGTAGATAAAGCATAAGATTTGTATACAAGTTGGTTTTTATTGTAAGAAACGGACACTTTTTAGGAGATTCGATGGTTTGAATGTTTTTAATTTCAGTGCCTGCCGTAGCTATAGGGTTCCCAGCACGTTCATCAAAAACTTTGCAAATGTGCAACTTAACTACAATCATATGTTCTGTAAGTTTCATAATGATCTGATTAACAAATAAAAAGTTATCGCAATTTAAAAAATTTCAAATTTTTCCAATCTCATTTTAGGCGCCTAGCGCACACATGGGGTTAAAAATTTCAAAAACATTATCATATTCATATTTTAAACACGTTCAGAATTCATTCGAGATACTTAAATTTTGAAAAAGTTATTTTTTGACAGAATAATAGGTATATTTAAAATATCATTAAAATGGCCGCCGGCGCCAAAGGGTTAATTTTTTTTAACTTTTTGTGAGACCTGGCACTATTATGCACATACACCAATGTATCCAGTTCAATTGGATGGCGCGTTCCTGAGATTTTTTCACTGAAAGTTTTTGATGATATGCATATATACACCTGTGTGCCAAATAATAGCAGTGCCGGTAAATTTGATTAAATTTTCAAAAACAACCAGTTTCGTTGTAGGGAACAATATAAAATGTATTCATAAATATGGCAATACAAATATAGCAAAGACAAAAAGTGTTTTAAGGTGCACTTTGCCTCAAATTTCATAATTTTGATAAACATATTTGAAATGGGCTGTGCAAAAAAATAGCAGTTTTTCAACTTATAACTAATAATGATGCAAAAACATATATTTCATAGGGGAAAAATAGAAATATTAAACTTCTAAATTAATAGTTTATTGTATAGCCCTTGTTGGCTATTACTTTAGCACATCGACGTGGCATTGACCCTATTAAACTTTGACATCGTTCCGTGTTAATAGAATTCCATGCAGACTCCACTACCCGCTAAAGATCTTTCACTGTTTTCGGCTTTTGCTTGAAAAACCGCCTGGTTAACATCAGTCCATAAGTTCTCTATGGGGTTGAGGTCGGGAGATTGAGCGGGCCAGTCCATAACTTCTATTGGTCGACAACCAAGTCTTGGCTAAGCGGCTGGTGTGTTTAGGATCGTTATCTTGCATAAGGACCCATTTCAGGAGCATATTTTCTTCCGCAAAGGGTAACATGACATTTTCCATTATGTCTACGTAAATTTTGGCATCCATCGTGGGTTTGATCCAAAATATGGGGCCAGGGCCGTAAAATGAAAATGAACCCCAAACATTGGTCTTTGCCCCTCCTTGCTTAACTGTCTTCGTGGTATACCGTGGATCATGAGAAGCATTTGGAGGTCTTATTATGTATTGTCTCCTTCCCGGACAGCCAAATAATACAACTTTTGATTCATCAGTCCAAAGGAAGCAGGCCAATCCTTATGGTCTTGTGCAAATTTTAACCTGTCTCGAACGTGTCTGTCTTTTAGAAAGGGTGTGTTCCTCGGACTTCTACCTAATAATTTGGCGTTGATAAGGGTTCTTCTGATTGTACAAGTGTTGACATCCAACTTGAGTTCCTGTTTTATACTCGTTGATGTCAAAAAAGGGTCTTTTCGTACAAGCCGAACAACATTTTTGGCATCTCTCGTGCTGAGTTTCTTTTTACTTCCACGAGTTTCAGGCTTTTCCACGCACATTTTTGCATTCGAGACCATTTTACTAGAGCAGCCAAGTGTTTCCTCAATAAATTTGTAGGTTTTGCCATCCAAAAGCATTTTTTTGATTAAATCTGTTTGTTCGCACTGCAATGTTTGGAGCGGCCCATTATTCCTCGATAGTCTATTTTATACTAAAAACTACGAAACATTTGAAGACTGTCAACCTTCTTTGCCCTTACCGTATCCTATCTACAAAATTGAAACAAAATTTTTCCCGGAAAACGACTTTGGTTTACCTCCGCTGCTATTGTTTTGCACATTCAAATGACACCTTGTCCCCGAAAATTAGGTTATTCCCCCGATCTTTGCTGACGTTTCAACAAAATGGGTTACATAAAACATCTAGGAAATTATTGCCATCGATGGCTCTAGTATGCAATCGAAATTTATGTTGTAATTCCAAAAATATAACGTTTCGAGTGTGAACATTGCGTCGGACGGAAAGGGGCGCAAGATTTGAGCAAATTTAAACTTTGGACACACCGAAGCATGAATGTGTGGTGAGTATTTTGCAAGGTCTTCTGTCAAATGAGCATCTTTTGAAGTGAGTTTGGTTTGAAATTGTTTGATGGAAATTTAATTGGAAAAGATCATCATTTGCAGTTTTTGTTAATATTGCAGTTTCTTATTAATAAATATAAGTTAGAACCGCTGACGCGGTGTATTTCGTCCCTCAACCTATTTTATGATCATAAATCTGACTTATGGAACTATGTGAATCCATCAATGAGACAATTTTAAACAAAATGCCAAAATGTTTCGAGCCGATTGTCTATGTCTATCTATTTCTTTGTGTTCTCAGCCAATTTACTTGACTTCTTTTACGATACTGCCTCACAAATTCATGTAAAGGAGTTTTCAATAATGACATAACAACTTTGTATTTCAATCGCCGTTTCTTGTGAACAAACCAAATTCACGATTTTGCTAGCTCAATTTACAGGAGAGTCTCAGTGAAGAGCCAGCCGAGATTGGACGTGTTTTTGTTCAATCGTGAGAAATAAAAAGCCCGTTAGAGGATATTCGGTGCGAGTGAATGCGGCCATCGAAATAAAAAAGGAGATAGTGGAAATAAAAAAGGAAATAATGGAAATAAAAAAATTAGGGTGACCGTGAAACTGTGGACAAAATAAAATAAAAACAGGATGAAAATAAAAATAGTTGTGTGAAATAAGAGTTATAATACATAATAATAATAAATAATAATAAATAATAATTATAATAGTAATTATAATAATAAGAAATAGAAAAAATAATAATAGAAGAAAATAATGTTCACATATCCGAGCTGCTGACGATTGCGAGTTCTCTTGGAAGATACGCGTTGAATAAATACATTTGCCAAAAACAGAGCGAGGGAAGGCGAAACTAAAGATGGCGGACGGCGAAATTATGCCGGACATGTATTCAGAAGACGCTATAGACGACGCAGACGAGAAAGAAGAAGGAGAATAGACGAGCTCTGGCAGAGACGACCAGATTAAGGAATCTAACGAAAGTCTGAATAGAAAAATAAAACAGCTGGCGGACACTCAATCAGAACTTTTTACCCAGCGCAAGCAGAACGAAGAGCTCATCAGACAAAACAAAGAGTTCACAGTCAGAATTCTTAATATGACCAACAGTACGAAAAAGATTTGACGGAAACGCCAATACTTTCAACAAAAACTGACAAAACAGAAGCCAAAGTCCAACAGCATTATTCAAACTCCAGTGTCATCAGCGGCGGGAAGATACGAAAGATAATAGTAATAGCTTGTGCTCAATGGATATGGAAGTCCAGAATTCTCTCCTATCAGCCAGCGAATGACAGGCCGAAGAGGAGTATCCAGCACTTCCACCACCAAAACCCGTCAGGGCAATGAAACCGCTGACGACATAGAAGACCATACATTAAACGAACGAAAACCATAGATGAAACAGATAAGACGCGACATAGAAAACCTGAACAGAAGAAGACGACAGTACCTGTCATAATTCAAAAGCCAACCAAGTGGAACCTAATTAGCAGGTCACTGAAAGACCTGAAAACAGATTACAGATCTGTCAGGCGCGTATGTTTAGGTATCCAGGTGATTCCCACTACGCTGCTAGACCACAAAAAAATGACGAAGTTCCTCACAGGTGAGAAGGTACAGTACCATACGTACTTTCTCCCAGAGGAAAAGAATTTGAACGAGGTGATTTGAGGTCTCTGTGGCCTCACACCGGAGGAAATCAAGGAAGATCACCAGACTCAGGGCTTCGACCCGGCAGAAGTCTCTTCCTCAAATTGAGGAATATTACCTCAAAGTTGATCAAGGACCTCCTTCCGAGGGCAGCATCGGGAAGGAGGTCCTTGATCAGCTTTGAGGTAATATTCCTCAATTTGAGGAAGATACTTCTGCCGGGTCGAAGCCCTGAGTCTGGTGATCTTCCAGGCGGCAACATCCAAGCAGTGTCATCCTCATCTGCTAAGTTGAAGTCCAGCGACCGAGAGGAGAGCAATCACAGTGCCACAACTGTCAGCAGTTTGGCTATGCGGCCAATAATTGCTATGCGCAGTCGAAATGCGTTATATGCGAAGAGGAACACTACTTCTCCAAGTACCCGAAACAACGCGAAGAAACCGCCAAGTATGGGAGCTGTGGAGGGGACCATCCGGCCAGCTATGGCGGATGTCCAAAGAATCCCAAGAATCTAATGAAGACATTTGCACAGGTGGCAAAAACTGTGTTTCAGTAGGAGACTTAAACGTTAGTCATCGCCACTGGAGATACATGCCAAGTACAAGCTGGAATCGAGCTACAAAGATTCATCACGAAGAACTGCATAAGTCTGCATCCACCCGACGAACCCACACACTTTGGCACAGTTCAAAGCTATGTCCTAGATATAGGACTTTCGCATAATTTCCTCCATAACTTGCGACTGACTGCCCTCGATGAACTGTCATCTGACCACAAGACGAGTCTCTTCAAATAATGAAATTGGAATACTTTTCGAGACCCAATGACGAACGATCATTTTGAAGAAACACTCGAAACTGCCGGCGACGTCAACAGAGCTATTAACACTCTGACTGAAAAACTAAAGCAGGCAAAAGAGAACAGCACGATTCAAACTCCGACAAAGGGGCATAGCCCTTACGAACTCCCAAGAGATATAAAAGATGTCATAAGGAGGAGGAACATAGTTCAGAGAAGAGCTAGGCGTACGGGTGACCCTAACATAAGAACGGACGCAAATCGGCTTACAAATACTATCAGCTTTCGAATCGCACTGTTCCGCAACGGGAAGTGGGGTGACTTTCTGCACAGCATTGAACCTGGGGATGACATTTACCGGCGTATGACCAAATATTTTCGGCGCGAAAACAAAATAGCGTTGCCCACTATCCATGGGCCAAATGGAGTGAAATTTGACGGCGCTGACAAGGCGAAGACCTTCACTGAAGTAATGGAGCTTCAATTTCGGGAAAACCATTCCCCGGAGGCTGATGTTGAAGAGAGAGAATAAGTTTCTGAGTCTGCACATCAAAACCTTGCCTCCGCGCCAACAGAAGACTATCGAATCATACCAAAAAACTTCTAAGCAGTCATACAACTCATTAGCGGATTCAATAAGCGATAACCACAGGGACCTGATTCAATTAAGAACTTATGGCTGGCACAACTCCCCAATATACTGAGAACAGTTACTGATATTATAAACGCTCTCTTTCGAACGAAGAACTTCCCCCGAGGTCTGGAAGACAACGATTATAGCAGTTGTACCTAAACCAGGCAAAAACCTTCGCTTCCCACAAAATTGGAGACCAATAAATCTCCTATCATTCATAAAAAAATCGTTGAGGGTCTTCTTCTCGACCGGCTTAATGCAATAATAGAGGAAAAATCCATTATCCCGAGGGTACAATTTGGCTTCAAGTCGCTACATTCTACTGAGCTCCAGCTTACGAGAGTGGTGCAGGATATACTTAGAGGGTTCAACCAAAGAAAATCAACGGACTTTGTCATGTTTGATGTGGCCAAGGCGCTTGACAAAGTCTGTCATGCAGGACTAATCCTCAAAATGCATTTGTTCCAAATTCCATTACCCTTCATACAACTAATTGCATCTCAAGTACCCCGATGACCTATCACACCACAAGGTGTGTGAGGTCTGGCTCACTAAAAAAAGACCATCTACAAGCATACGAAGTTACAAGTCGGAATCCGCCAAAGCAACGCTTTAACGCGGTCGTGCTGACTCACCTATCGGTAGCCACGGACTTCAAAAACCACCACAGGATCTGGGTCGGTCAGCCAAACCTCCTCCTGCTCTATGCGCAGTACATATTTTGAGTCTGCGCTCCAGTTTTCTTCGTTTCGCGTTTGAAGGGACTACTTTAATAGTGAGGACAAAAATTTAATTAACATTGATAGTTAAATGTATGACGTAGTTCTGAATAGAAAAACTATTTCTACATCTTTAACGATTTATAGTGACCGTAATTGTAAAGCCCGACAATGCAGCTTTATGAAAATGCACAGCACACTGTGACTCGAACTCAATGCGATTTCACCTAACCCATGGATAGAAACACTCCATATTTTACAATTTTGTTTCCTTACATTGCCGTTTAGATCGAAATCTATCTGACGAAACCAGACATAAAAATGCAGTTCAAGATGCTTTCCACCACTGGAATTATCTTCTGTCAAAATTGATAGCGAATCAGCAAGTATGCTGCTTTCAGTTTGCTTTTTACTTGCATTTTGTAAGGAAATAAGTTTGAATCTTTATTCAGAACTGTCTGCTGATACCCATTTGAGCAGATACGGTCCTTGTCGAAACTCAAGGATAGGATTGTATGAGAGCAGCTAGAGCAGCGACAGTCTTCTGTCCGAACTGAGGGATCTTGATGGTAAGTCCTTTTCGTGATCGTCCCACATTGGACAAAATTGTTTACGAGCCTCATTATAGTCCACCTGCTCGGAGGAGTGCCTCCAAACATGTGCCTAAATTCTCTTTGGAAGGAAATCACGGACTCGAATACGCGATAGCGGCGCATCTTCCAAAATCTTGTTTCATCATCCCAGTCGCCCATTTTTGTTAAATTTTAAGAGCAATCTATAAAAAGGGAGCGATTAATTACCCAGACAATTTTTTTTGGAGGAGTCTTTCATCAGCCAACCTGCAGCTATCGCAACACATCACACAACACCAAAGGTGAATATTCAGGCAGCTTCAGGCAACTGGACTCTTGATCACACGTTAGATTCGTTCTGTTCATTCTCCACTTCCACAGTATGATAGATCATTCAAAGGCTTACTTCACGCTTGAAATCAGAAACAAATCCGTCAATGTTTTCACAATGTCCATAATTTTTTTCGATTCGAAATTCGGTCTAGAAGCATTTCGAAAATGATTATATTTATACAAACAAAAATTCACAAGCAGTAGTCATTATTATCTATACTTACAACCTAGGCATCGCAAATTCTGCGTAATAGCTACCTGTAAAGAAAAAAAACGTCATTAATAATATGTAATTGCGAAAAATTTGATAAAATAATCAATATATAAATATTGAAAAATATATCAGTAGCTACACATCTGCATATTTTAAAGTCAGTATGCCAACGAATTTAAAGGGAATCAAATCGCAAATACGCTTTTTTTACAAAAAAATAGTTTATTAGGCCCAAGGAGCAATTAAACTACTTATTTTTGGCATTTGAATTTCCCCGGTACAATCGGTCACCATAATACCTAATGCTCATATTGTTTCTACTTGATAATCTGTCAGTCAATTTCAAAGTATGCACAGTATCGGGTAAGTAGCTCTGATCACAGTAGTTGTGTAAACATAATTACTCGATCAGCAAAAAAATAATAGAAAATATAATTAACACATAGCCGCAAGCCGGCAACACGAACCAAAAATTTACTACTCTACTCCAGACTCTTCTAGTACCGCAGCTATCCTGTCCCAGACACAAGAGTCAGGGTATATAGTGATATTTCTCTACAAGCATTCCAAATCATTTTCGCCAAGTTGAGGATGATGTGTGGGTCCTGTGTACACACAGGATACAGCCGACCGACGTGTAGAGCAGCCAACGAGAACGTGAAATAGCTGTATCGAATTCTAAAAACACACAGCAAGAAGACAAAGATGGAAGCAGAGTTTTAGCATTTCCAGACGACACGGACCCCCACTAACACATACTCGTCGATTTCACGATAGAAATTTCAATGCGCAACGATTTTCCAGAATTTAAAAAAAAATATGTGGACACATACATGTATGCAATCCGATTTTATTTCAATAAATTCACTTTTTGGTACATCGATCGTGATTGGGAACATCATTTTTTATGGCGTTATCAAGTTAAAATCTTCAAGAGAATGTTTTCTGCACACACGCATTTTCCGTATCTATGAGCATCGTTTTCGGTTGCCGCCACGCTTGTACCATTTCCACCTCGCCGACCTACCCCAAAAGCTGCAGCCATCCCCTTACGTTCTGCCGTAAAAATAATAATCAAACCAAACAGTTCAGCAAGAGAGCATCACCGCCGCCAACTACCTTTCTCTCGCTCAATTCTCACTACAATCCCCCCATAAACAAATCCAAAATTTTCGCCGCTGTTTCATTCGGTTTCGCCACAGTACTCCCTCGGCTGCGTTCGTCTCCCGCGCGATTTCACACACGCTTTTTGATACGCGTTTTGATCGTAGTCATGTGTGTGCGTAATGTTGATATTATGCGACGAGGACGGTGTTGACGGAATCGGAGTTGCCAGGTCAATTGATTCTAATCAGGTGCGAGTAAAACATTACGCCTAATGAGACCAGTACGGCAATCAAACCGCAACGGCAATACTCGCATTGGAGCTCGCGTGTACGATGTAAAGGTGAACGGCCGCCAACATATAGCTTCAAGGATGTTTCTGGTATTTTTGCTGTGTTGTTGTTGTTGTTGCTATTGTTATTTTATTATTGTTATTGTCGAAGTGGAGCTTATGTTGGGGCTTTGATGTTGCTGTAGTTGTAAACGTCGGTATTATCGCTCTTGCTTGACTTGCGAGCTTTCGCGTCTACCCTGCTCCATCCACACAACCGACGCTTCCACCGCCCCAGTCCAGTCTCCACCAGCTCCAGTCCACGCCGCCGACTGGATGCGATACGAGAATCGGCCACAGTATGCCAACTATTTGAATTTTTCGGGCTTGCTCACGGTACGTACGTCTCGATTCCGCCGCTTCATTCCTCCCAGCGCCCACCGTGACTTTCGGCGTATTTTTTTTCTCGCTAGTTCTGCTGTATTGTTGTTGTTGTCATCGTTGTGCCGTGTTGTTGGAATAATTTAACCAAAACATTCCTCCATGTTTTTAATTTGGAATTTATGGTTTGTTTATTTCGCTTAGGTATTACCGAAATTGATAAATATGGAGTTCTGAGATTACGCGTGCAGCATTATGTGGATCCACGAGCGATTCGCTCTTCATGCTGGACGAGCGGAGCGAATGAATGACGGTGGTGTGGATGTGGGATAGAATCGTTGTGTGGTGGCAGACTGAACGAGTAAAGCGAATAAAACGACACGATGTTATGAAATATCTTATCAAATCGTTTTTTGTATCAGATTGCAGCAGCAAGTGCATTTCAACGGCAGTGCACGTGTTCCTGTGGATTTCGTTGGTAAATAAGTTTGATAGCTTTTCGAAAATAAAATAAAGCTGTGATGTGACGGTTATGTTTACAGGGATTACTTACAATCTAGTTAAAGCTTGCATATACTTATGTAATGATATCGGATGGAGACAGTGCAGTTTGGCAAACTCGTGGAATTCAGCTGGACTGAGAAAGGGCTAGCCTTTTTTTGTGTTTCCGATTCAGCAATAATTCTAGGTATATGTATGTACAGTATGTTACGTAAGAGCGTGGTCATTGTTAAATTATAACAACAATAGATTTTTTAGAAATTCGCACATTTATTGTTTAATTGGTAGTCAATACTCAATGCAAATACCTTATGCCTAGTACTATACTCTTCGCGAAACGAATTCAACGGTCAAATCCTATACAAAAGAGCTTTACTGACGAATTGAAAAGCTCTTTTTGTATGGGATTTGACCGTTGAATTCGTTTCGCGAAGAGTATAGTACTAGGCATTAGTAGCAATCCAATCTCCTTCAGCATCAATTATGGCTTGACACCGTTGGGGCATGCTTTCCACGAGGTTTTTGGCATATTCTTTTGGAAAAGACCCCCAAATTTTCCGAATTTGTCGAGAAAGTTGATCTAAATTACATGGCCTGCGTTTGCGAAGTTGCATTTTTATTAGAGCCCACACATTTTCTATTGGATTTGCAGCCGCTGGTTGAGATGGTTTTTCTAGCGTGACAACCCCATTTTGCGCTTTCCACTCGCTACACGCTCGACGCCGATGTTTTGGGTCGCTGTCGTCTTGATGGATCCAGCTCTAATTTTTTCTGATGAACCATTGCTTGGCAGATGGTAACAAAGCCTTTTGACAGATTTTATTCATATTTTCGGAATTCAAATTTTTCTGTAAATAAGAACAAAGTTCCAAAACCCTTTTTTGAGAAGCACCCCCAAACATGGATGTTGACGGGGTATTTAACAGTCCGTTTGAGCAGTCTACTAGTGGAGTTTGTCCAGGCGTGTTTGATGCTCGGAAATGCCCAAAAAGAAGATTCATAAGAAAACATCACGTTGCTCCAATCGCGGATCAAGTTTTCCTTCGCCCATGCCAAACGTTTTTCAACTTGTTTTCCACTTAACATTGGCTTTTCCAAAGTACTCCGATATTTCACTTTATTTGCAAGCAAGTGCCTACGAATCGTTCCGTATGATATGTCAACACATTTTGCTTTCAATTTTACAGCACCTTTACTTAGAGTCAAAGTTGGATCCGAAAACACTGAAACGAAAACACTGCGAGAATCTTTTTTTCGTCTTTTTTTGTCACTTTGCTTGCACTCCTGCGATTAGGAAAATTATCGACACTACCGACCTTTTTATAGCGATTCACTCACTTGCTTACGAACTGCTTCGACTAACCCACGTATTTGGTAGCAGCTGCTTGCGTTAATTTAGGTCCTTTTCCAGGCGAAAATAAAAAAAAATTGCCTCGAAGCGCGACGCGTAAACAGCAATCATTTCGAAAAACGATTCGAAGAACGACTGAATTGCACTAACAGCAGCTGATTCCTTCCATAAAGCATGGGCAACTGAGGCACTCTCTATGTCATAAAAAAAGAAATAGATCGCTACGATTTTTTTTCAACATGTAACAGGGACCACGCTCTTACGTAACAGACTGTATATATTTTAAATGACCGATTTATTTAAATTGCCATTTTCTATTTATAGTATACCGACTCATGAGTTAGGTAGTTGTTTTATCGAGCAGCATAAAAAGTGTGACGTGTTGACTTGTTCCCTCCCCGGAGACACGATCTGCCCCAAAAGTCTGACATGAACACTGATATTTTATACACTGATTTACTAAAGCTTTCGATTCTGTTAGCCATAAGCTATTGCTTCTGCAGCTGGAAGACAATGGATTCTTTCTTCCTGATTCTTCTCCAACGTACATAGTCGCGTCTGTGGAGCCAATATTAATTCCTGCTTCCTATCTCCCTTCCATCGAAGCTCTGGAGTTCCGCAAGGTTTCCATCTTGGCATCCTTCTATTTCTACTTCTTACTAAAAAGAGCTCTATATCTCCGTTGATTCATTTTGCTTTTTGTATGCTGGGGACTTTAAGATGTTGAGAGTAATTGAATCGCTGCAAGATGATTTGATCGCTTTGGATAACTAGTGTACAGCCAATAAAACCAAACGAGGCTTTAGGTAGTTTTGTCGATAGGAAAATAACAAAACAGCAATATAAAATGACTATAAGGGAACCAAAGAGAGAAGTGCAAACCTGTACCTCAGCTACAAAAGCCTTCTCGAAGCAAAAAAGGTTAGACCAATAGACACTGAAGAAGAGGGCAGATTACCCTCGAAATATCGATATATGTCAAAATCAAAACAAATCTAGCTTCAAAAGGAAGAAATTGGTTTAAATTAAAATATTTTTACAAGCTAGTAGAAAATTGGTACACAATTAAAACAATTTAAAATGACTACCAGGTCAAAATCCTATTTTATTAAATTCGTAGTGTATAAGAAAGAAATAGGCAGAATCTCTGAAGACGTAAGATTTCTTAGATTATGTTTGAAAAAGAATGTGACTCCTAAAAGTCATTCTATTAAATTTAGGTCCCATCTGTTAGGAGCAGGAAAACAAATAGTGCTAGCCGAAAGGAATCTCATTAGAGATTCCGTAAATAGGCAGTATAAAAAATTAGGGGAAATCACACTAAAAGTTCACTCTCTACATTTAAAAATGGCTAGTGATTCTTTAGGCAGAGAAGGGGACATTTTAGACATTATAGCGAAAGCAAACAGGGCTTTTGAATGTGAGAAAGATAGAAAGAGGACAATTCTCGCAAGAGAACTGAAGGAGCTGACAAGAGAAAAAGATACCGCGGAAAAGGAAAAGTATGCTGTAGAGACCATCCCCAACTATGTGGTGAACAAATCCACGGTCCAATTCACAGAAGAGCGAATGGAACTGCTTAACCAAGGTCTGAATTTTGCTGTCAGGGAAACAAAATTTCCTACAGAAGACTTGGTAGTAGATGTTGAAGCCGCAGTCAAAAACCTTCCCGAACAGGAGAAAGCACAAAGTAGAGGCAATATGGCTAGACTCATCAGGAAGGAAAACTGTAAGAGGGAGAACACTGGCAAGGCACAAAGGGTGCTTAAAGAGTTGGCTACTAAACCGGTCTATTATACCAAAGCAGATAAAGGGAATGCCGTGGTTATAATGGACAAAAATGAATATGACCGATTAGTTATGGAAAAGCTTAACAACGGGGATTACCATAAGCTAAGGAAAGATCCCTTACCAGACTCTATCAAACGAATTGAAAGAATCTTGAAAGAGTGGAAAGGGACGATTGGAGAGATCAACAAGCTGCGGGTTTCAAACCCGGCGTTGCCAAGAATTAGGTGCCTTCCGAAGATACACAAGGAAGGAAATGAGCTTAGAGAAATTGTAACCGCCACAAACGCTCCGAAAAGTTTAGACGAGTGTAGGGCCTTAGGGAAGAATAGCGATAGAACAGTCAAAAATCGTGACGAGGTGATAGAGCAACTTGGAAGAGTGGCAGCAATAGGGGAAGATGAGTTAGTTGTATCATTTGATGTCAAGGCTCTATTCCCAAGCGTGCCGGTAAAACAAGCACTCGCGTTCTTTGAGGACGGGCTATTAGAGAAGAATAGCTCACCGGAAGGGAGGAAGAGGGCTAAAGAATTTTTGAAACTTGCCTTGGTTTGCATGAATGAAAGTTACTTTGCTCAGAGGGAAATACTTTAAAGCTATGAAAGGTGTTGCCATGGGAAATCCTTTATCCCCACTAATGAGCGAGATATTTATGGACAGACTGGAGAAGAAACTTCATGAAGAAGGTTCGCTTCCTCGTGTCTGGATGAGATATGTGGACGATATTCTAGCTATCGTAAAAAAGCATGCTTTGGCAGAAACTTTGAAGAAGTTGAACCAAGCACATAAGGATATCCAATTTTCAATAGAAGTCGAAAATAATGGAAAACTACCATTCTTGGATTTAATGGTCATACGGAAAGAAGGTTTTTTTAGGTTTAATATCTATCAGAAGCCCACACACACCCAGAGAACAACACCTTCTACGACTGATCATCGGCATTCCCAAAAAATGGCGCCCTTTAACTCGATGATCCACCGACTATTAACAGTACCTATGGATCAGGAAAGCTTTAACTCAGAAGTTAAATATATTAAAGACACCGCGAGAAAAAATGGATTTGACGAGAAAATAATTGGATACCTTGTCAAAAAGAAGGACGCTCTTTATACAAGAAAAACAAAAACCAGCCATAAGAGTTCCAATTATTTTTACGTCAATATTCAAGCAAATTCAGGAACTTCTTGATCGCTTTGATAATAAAGCAGTTTCAACCAGTAGGGTTAAGAAATTAAGCACAAAATTATGTCACGTGAAAGACAAAAAAGATAAGAAGAAAAAATGTGGAATATACAAAACTACTTGCCCAGAATGCGACAAAATATACATTGGACAAACAAAACGGTTAGTTGGTGTTAGACTAACCGAACATAAGCGAGAAGCAGCCTCAGCAAGGAAAAGGAACACAACGGTATTACGATCAGCAGTAGCGAAACACATCCTGGAGGAGGAGCACAGCATAACGTGGGAAAACGTGGAGGTGATTAAGGAAGCACAGCAGGTACGAAAACTGGATGCGTACGAAAGCCTGAACATATGGAAAATCCCGATGGATAGGCGACTAAACACAGACCAAGGAAACTGTGTATCACCATTGTTCAGGTTAATTTAAACATATAATTGATGATGATAATGTAATTAATATAGACAGTAAAATGTACTTAAGTATATAATTAATAGATAATTAGCGGGTAATTAGCACGTTAGTATTAATAAATACTTTAAATGCAAGCTCCTTAAATAAGATACCTAAGTTATTTTAAGGTTAGAGCAATAGGCACTGAGGAAGAGGGCAGATTACCCTCAAAATATCGATATATGTCAAAATCAAAATAAATTTAGCTTCAAAATTAAAAAAAATGGTTTAAATTAAAATATTTTTACAATCTGGGAAAATAATTGGTACACAATTAAAACAATTTAAAAAAGGTTTGTTATCCTGAATATAGATATATCTATCTCGGAATCATCAGTTGAAGTTCAAGCAATTTTTGATCATGCAGCCAAAAGATTAATTGAGACTCATCCTGAAATTCTTGAGAGCTTAATTTGTAATTCTTCGCAATTTATGATGGGCATCCACTACGAGTATGGTTGTGATGGTGCTGCAGAGTACTCAAACTAAAATCGACGTTTCCAGGATGCTGTATTTTGTTCGCTCTTTGTTTTTTTTTTTTGTAGTACCGAAAGTTTTTTGTAGTGCGAAAGCCTTTTAAAAGGAAACTAGATGTTGAAACTCTGTGGGTGATGAACGAGATATTGCTGAGTGGTCAAAATTGTAATCAAGGCAGAAAGCGAGGAACATATCCAGAGCGAGATAAGTCTATTAAAAGACCAAATCGTTCATTTGGTTTCCACAAAAATCAAATTTAAGCAAGAAATTATATTCATGAGACATCACTTATTCCAAGTCAATTAGTTTGTGTCTTTGTGTTCGGAGGTGTTTTTCTTTTTAATTTTTTTTAAGCATCACTCCTTCCTTGTGTTTTTTTTTTGTGTTCCCCCCCAAGTTTTTACTCCTGCTATCGCCGATTCACGCTTTGGTGATAAAATTTTCTGGCTGGATACCATTAAGCCGAGTTTTACCGAAGTGGCTTCCAAGCCTGTTCCGCGGACCTCTGGTAGAAAATTATTCTTCCTTGTTTTTATCCCTCGCAGTGCCGGGGCAACATAGTTGACCACTGATTAGAGAATGAATTCCGTATGCATCGAACGGAAGCCATGAGAGACGGCAAGTTCAGATGAGTACCTCAGATATCGCTTCTACTTCAGGCACCAAATCTGAATCTAAATCTGTTCGAGTGCATAGATTCCGAAAAAAATGCCTCGCGGATTCTAAGGAGGTTTGAGAACATCGGCCCGAAAGACTGTAAGCAAACCACAAGAAAGCTTTGAATGGGTCAAATAAAATGAAGAAACTCGTCTTTGGATGCTCAGAAACAAAATGACTAAAGAGGGCCTGGTGAAAGCAGTTATCGATACCAGTAAAAACGACAGCATCATCACATAGGATAACTGAAAGTTGGTGGAAAAGACGCATTAAGTGGTCTCTAATGATTTGCTCAAAGACTCAACCCTGAGTCCAGCTAGTAGCTTACTAAGACCACCTTTGCGGATTTTTACAAGCCAGCAGTAAGCAAGTTAGGCGAAATATGGCGAGACACGAGATTGGAGGTGATGCAAACGCATCAAATTCCGAGCAAGCTGAGATCCAGGACGATCATCTCTACTGAAATTTTTTACCTGTAAAGATTATCCAGGTCATTAAACTGAGCAACAGTGACCTGCCTGTAGATTATTGGAAGGTGGCCAAGGTCAGTGGGCTATCCGATGACCGACACCAAGCCCTCATCATTATAAATAGGGAATGTCCTACATAATTAAAGTTAAAGGACTGTGTCTACACGGCAGAATACAAGTTCGAATTTGTTCATCTGAACGTCTACCGAGGAGACCTCAATATCTTCACTGCGAACTATTCAATCCATACAGAAGGTGGAGATATGTGGGCTACCTTACAAAATGAAGGCTATTGAAAACGACCGTCTGACCGTTACTCAGAAACATTTGTAACGAAGGAACAGTGCTGTCACGATCTCTAAGCTATGTAGGTGATCACCTTCATCTCCGGGGTCTCGAATCGGGAGATCAGAAAGTGACCATTAGATCTGACGAGGATATGTGTAGTACAATTATTGTATGCTTATCAAGAAATCTACGAATGTTCTTATGATTTTAAATTTCAGTGACAAGGACAATGTTGCTACCGTGGTCGACGCGAAGCCAAAACCATCCTGAACTGCTACATGACACATGAGCAAGACTTGCCACCTCCCAGTAACCATTTAAGGCAGTTGATAGCAGCCGCAAATTCACGGCGGATTCCGCTAGAACAGGTGCAAATGCGAACGCACATTATCAATTATGGGACAGCTTTGAACACCAACGAAAGTGCTGAAAAATTATATGAGTTCATTGTGTCTAAACATTGGCAATAAATCTAGCTTCAGAACTTCTAACAGAAGTCAGGTTCTAGACATAAAACTGATAAATGAGCACTCTGCACATCTTCTCATGAGATGGAGAGTTTTGACGGTATAGTTCTCATCAAGATAACACTGGATAACCAGTACCATGGACTCTACTCTTATCTCGAAATCACAATATGCATATAAAATGGCGAATCTGTAGAAGTACCGCTATAGACACTAATGGGCCACTCTGAAAAATCACTTGCTTGCAAAGAGTACAAGCTGGTTACATTTTTAGGCATCGAGGAAGCGTTCAATTATGTACATCCTCAGGCGATTGTGAATGTTCTTCGGAACTTGGGTGCTAATAATAAATCACTTATAAATCAGTAACTGAGAAATAGATAATAAACTCGTTTTTGGGGTAGCTCAAACACCAAGCGATTGGTGAATACGGGCACTCTCCACGGCAGTTTTCCGTCTACCTTTCTTTTTAGCCAATTGACTGACTTCTGTTTGATCGAATATACGGAGTCAATATTGGTATTTTCACAGATAGCCAAGCGGCTATTAAGGCCCTTGCTGGTCCTTGTACAGTATCCATGATTGTTGCTGAATGCCGTGCATCTCTTAGGGAGATGTCGAGACATTCGGCTGTAGAATTGATTTGGGTACCTGGACATAATTGTTTCCAGGGCACCATCTCATGTGACAGTGCCCGGCTTTGGCGAGGAGAGAAATGGCGGAACTTGGTTCACCCTTTCTCTCAAATGGGCCCGATCTGTCTCTGGTCAATTTAAAGCGGATAGTGCGGTTTAGCAAAGGAAGCAGATGGTTTCCTGGCTTTAGCGAATAGGAAAGAGTCAATAAACTATTGTGCCTAAGTGCGTCTGTCGGCAGGTCTCTGTCGATTGGCAGCCACTTCAACCCAACCTAACATTTTTTGGAATATAACAGATTATGTGCCTCTAAGGTAGATGTGAAGTGATAGCGTATTTAGATGACATTGCTATTGCTATATTGGACAAGTTGATCGGAGAGATTAAATCATTTCTTACATATTCTCTCTCAACGGTGTCTGGAGTGTGGCTTTAGTCCTAACCGAAGCAAAACTGAACAATTGCTTTCCACGAGGAAACGTAATTCTTCGAGCTACCGAAACTCAATGGAACTCCTTTAAGCCTCACAAACAAATTAGAATATTTGGGACTAATTCTGGGTCTCAAACTTCTATGGAAGGATAATATAGTTGAAAGTGCTCGCAAGGCACTGTGTATCCTTTACACCTGTAAAAGAGCTAGAGGAGCAACTTGAGAGCTGCAGCCTTGTATCACCCTCTGGATTTACATTAGCATAGTGGAACCGATTCTGCTGTACGGAGAAGTAGTTTGGTGGCCAACCATGCTTAAAAGCACTGCAGACACCCCAAAGGAAACACTCCTGGCACTGCTCCATTGGCTTCCTGGCGATCTGCTAGTCTCGCAGCATGCGACGCGTGCTTTGCTGAGATTACATTGTGGTGATCTCTGAGTAAGGACAGCCATTACCCATGCTGAAATCTTGCTGCAGGGTATGCCTGTTCCAGTAGACATCAACTTTACTATTGCTAAACCATCTCTGACTCAATTATTTGAAGCCCAGATCCCAAGCAGGGAGGCATCGGCTAGAGGATTATCCCTAGATAATAGTGCTAGGGAAATATATACTGATGGTTTCAAACTGAACGATAGAAAGACCGATGATATGTTTTCCACTGTCCTAAAATTGAAGCTTTTTTCACTTGCAGAGCCACTGCACTGCCTTTCAAGCGGAGGTGTTGGCGATTCTCGAAGTGACCAATTTTCTCTTATGTAATCGGATATTCGAAGTAGATTTCTGCATTTTAGCTAATAGATAAGCGGCTATACAGTCGTGCTGGAGTTTGCACTTCCCCCGTCGTTGAATGACGTACGCCTCCTAATGACATACCGAGAAATTTAGCTATGCAGCTATTTTAGGTGCCAGGACATGGAAACATTAAGAGGAACTATGAAGCTGACGAGCTTGCAAAAGCAGGTACGCTGCACTTTTCTGATTTGTATTCCGATGTCCTTAGTTAAACTGACTATCAGACAAAACCTCTAAAAAACGCTGTTAAGTTCTACGTGGAAGGAGTTTTCTTTGCGATCGAAAGGCGATTGAAAAGGCGAAAGGCGGACAACTCGAATTGGGAAGGAGATCCCTCTTTTGTGAATGCCCGGTCCTTGCTAGTCCGTTGGCTCATACTTCTTCGCGACTCTAACCGAAGTAGCGTCGGTGAGCCGGAAAAGGATCAAGTTTATCAAGGTTTCGGGGTGCCTCTCAACTTAATAAGGGTTATGCGTGATACAAAATGTGTGCCTTCTCTGGGGCCTACTTGGTGGAGGTAGCTCCGGAACATACCTTCCTACCCAGTTACAAGATGTACTGGTGACGTTTGTCGTTGGGACAACATGACCAATTTACAACATGGCTGCCGGCCACTGCACGAATACGTAGAGCATGCAAGTATACTTGGGGGATATTGTTACAGCGGTGGTAACATATGGTTTGGGAATGCCTTAAAGATGTGGAAAGGTGTGGAATATATGGGAGATCATGCAATTCATCTGAAAAGGAACCGCTCTTGCGGTTAAATGAAAAATGTTTCAAAGAAAGAAAAAGGGGATTCGTTGGCGGGTTTTTGAACAGTGAGAAGATAAAGTTAACGACTAAATTTTGGGTTTTGAGTTTTTAAAAGTTTTCTTGAAACAAAAGAATAGAGATTTGAAGATTATTGTAAGAGAAGGTGGTGAACTAAAAGTTGAGGAATAAGTTGAAAGTTTCTTTGAAACCAGAAAGAAGAAAAAGTCGTTGAAGTGATAGCAAGTGCAAGCTGGTACATATATTCATTTGGAGTTCAACGGCAGTGGCTGACTGAAAAGAGTTAAAATAAAGTTCTGGACTTGGGGCATGACGGATTCAATGTGTGGGAGTCGAGAAGAAAGAGTTGCTGAAGGGCAGGCTAAAGCCAAGAAATAAATTGAACTTCAGAAATACATGATGTGGCTCAATATTGGAGAGATATTGTGGCTGGCGGCGAAATAAAGAAATATATGGGGTGACAATAGACGAATATACCCCACCCAAGTTATTAAATAATTTTTTAATATCTTTCCTTTGATCTATGAAAATCTTTGCTTGTGTTATTATTCATATTTAATTATTTTGTTGAATTATATTTTGATTTTTATTTTGTGTAATCACTTCTATAAAGGAAATTTTGCTTTCATTTCTTTTCCTTGATCACTATTTTTACTAATGTTCGAAGAACATTAGTATTAAAATCGATTCGGCCAAAAATTCATATTTCCATGTATATATATATATATATATATATATATATATATATATATATATATATATATATATATATATATATATATATATATATATATATATATATATATATCAGCAAAAAAATTCAGTGAGATAATCTCAATAACGCGCCATCCGATTGAGCTGAAACTTTCAGGATACATTAGTGTACATGCAGAATAGGTCCAGGTCTCACTAAATGTCAATTATTTTTAACCCTTTGGCGCCGGCGGCCATTTTAGTGATATTTTTAATATACCTATTATTCCTTACACAAATGATTTTTGCAAACCTAAAGTTGACGAAAAAAATTTCGAACGTTTCGAATCGGATAATGTTTTGAATTTTTTTAACCCCATGTGTGCGCTAGGTGCCTAAAAAGAGAACGGGAAAATTTGAAAATTTTTAAATTGCGATAACTTTTGACAACTGTTTAACCATTACGAAATTTTCAGGACATATTGGTATTATTTAGTTGTAAATATGTGTTGCTTTTAATGAGCGTGTTGGCTACCCTGTAGCTAGGGCAGGCACTGAAAGTGAAAACCTCCAAATCATCGACTCTCCTGAAAAAATGCCGCTTCTTCAAAAAAAGCCACTCATATGCTTTGCTTATGCTTTGTTTATATACCCAATGATATGGTTTAACGGGCACGCCCAGTAACCCTTGCCCAATTTACCTATATTTTTAGTATCAAAAACTTCTGTTCACGGAAACTTAAGATCCGATGAGCAGAATTAATTGAAATTTACAGACTGTATTGGTCTTAAGTAGGACCAGGTCTGATAGAAGTGATTTTGAAATGCGGGCGATTCTGTGCCAGTGGTGCCAACTTGAAAAATCATTAAAAAAAGATAACTGCTTTTAGCCCTATAAATTCTGATTCAATCGTTTGATTTTGACGAAATTCATACAGTAGCTGGAATTTACTTTAAACCACGTTTGATATAAATTTGGTCGAAAAATTCGGTTGGAGCTGCCAGCTATGATAATTTTTGTGCCTTAAATTTTGAAAATTCGTTGAGGAAAATAAAGCTCTTTGCCCTATAGCTTCCAGTACAGTCATGGTATCATAACGAGATTCATATGGCAAATTTAAATTATTGTAAGCAATACCCAGTAGAAATCTAGTTTGAAAAACAATTTTTGACATAGCTTTAGTCAGCGATTTTATTATAAAATTTTCAAATCGTAGTGGTCTTGTAGTGAAAAAACACACCAAATACTAAGATCTAGAAAGTTTGAAAGCTCTTGCGAATGGTAACCCTAAATTTCTTTGTATCCCTATAACTTCCAATGCAGTGATGGGATCAATACGAAATTCGCAGAGCAGGTTGACTTCAACGTGAGGCAGATGTGACTTATTTTTGGCTTCGGTGCTAGCAAAGGACTGCTAGCACGAGGTGTTTTTGTTATTTTTGTACCAATAAATGCTTGCATTAAGAATTCACGTCGCGAACATTTACAATGAAAATAACTAAACAATGTTTAAATTTTCTAAGGTTTGGACATTTTTCAGATGGCAACCCCAAACATCTTTCTACTGCAGTAACTTTCGATGAGTTCACCGAAATTGAAATAAGCTTAGATTCTATTATTACTTAGGGTGTATTAGTTTTAAGTAGGAAAAGTAAGTAGTGGTAGAATACACACTCAAAATCTGCACAAATCCTCTACTGTTCTTCGAACATTAGTGTTTCTAGCGGTTCTGATGCGCTAGAGTTTTTTGTAGTTACAATAGATATAATGAATTGTAAATAAAGGTATAAGATAGTGATTCGAATGGAACCTCTTCTGTTTCCCTCTCCTTCATGTTTGGTGGTGATTTGATGATTTGTAAAAATGTTTTTAAATGTTGTATTGTTTGCGTGTCATAGCACGAAAAGGATTTTTCCGCCCGCAAACCCACGCCAGACTGAACTAGTCGGCTGGGGAAAAAGACACGCCGGGCAACCAACGAAAATATTTTTAAATTATTTTATATACTGCACTGACAACAGCTCGACTGAGCTTAGCCAGTCGCAACAATGATCTTCATAACAGTTTTCAGGGGTCTCTCAATATATCTTCCTCATCATATGAACAATCAAATTTTCTTAACACAACTCTGATTTTCTTGATCCTCTGTGGATTGAAGGCGAAACAGATAATGTCCCCGGCTTTGATATGCTCAAAAATTCGATGATGAGATTCTAAATTTCAGTTTGCACAAAATACTTTTCTGCATCTAAACGTTGGATATAAATTGAATTTGAACTAACTTTTTGACTTATTTTGTTTACTTTATGAACCCAAAGCTCTATGTGCTCTACCCAGGGCTATACTCCAGATGCAGTGGCAAAGATAATTTCTATTTTCTAAAGTTAGCTGATGGCATAGGCGTGCAAAGTAGATAAGAGTATAAAATTTCCTATTCTTATACTGTTTTATTACTTATACTATTTTAGACAGATATAACTGAACTAACTGGTTGTTTGACCATTTTTGAAATTGCGAAATTGCCGTCATTTTTAGTGTAAATTTCAGCAATTTGTATGTACTCTTCGATTTTTTATTCCTTTTAATCAAAATCGAATTATTCATTAGTGAATTATTGCCTTATAATTCGAGAAATTCCGACAATTTTAAAATGAAATTAATGCTTCGGGGACACCCAAGTGATACATTGCGATGCCTCTCAACCGAAAAGTCAGTAAAATTTTGAACCAGCTTTGATTTACAAGATTCAAATATATTTGATTTAAATTTGAATATTAAGAACAACAAATGCTAACAAATTAAATTGTTATTAATCTCGATTTAAGTCGTTTACACGACATCACTGCGAACGTCATTTGTCCCAACTCGCCACGACGACGACAACGACACTCCTTTATCGTTGAGCGTTCGTTGTCTGTTCGTGTTGTTCTACAGTTGGTTAAGTGACCGGATTTAATGCGTGCGGCACGTGTAAATCATCATCGACCGCAAACTATGTGCTTGCGGATTGAATCTTTGATCTGAAAATTAATTTAAACTCTTCTCGTCTTAAAGCTCTAAGTGATTGGGAACGTACAAAGCGGATCGATAGTCGCTGGCCGGGCAGCAGCAGCAAGATCGCTCAACGCTCCACGCTCGATCGGATTATAGGGACCGACCGTACCGCAAAACCGAATGTATGCAGAACATACATCACATGATCTTTAAGAGAGCATGATGTCAGTCAGCATTCTAAAGACGCACAAACGCCGAACCGAACCAAAAGAAGCAAACATCCAACAACAAGCCAACCAACTAACCAACCAACCAACCATCATATCACCATATCGAATGGAATGTATGTAGGCATTTAGGCATTTTGTATCTACAACGTTGTGTTGTAGCTAGAGCTACGCTGTCGAGATAGATAGCTGCGTGAGGTCGATCTATGTAGATCACAATCAATTTTTTTTTTCAGTTTTAATTGAGGTGTAAATGCAGAACATGAACGTACCGTAATTATGACATGAGGTTAATGATCGCCAAATCATATGTATACGCAAAACATTGTGTACACGTTTCGTTCAAATTGAGCTGGACGTGTGTTAGTGTAAACATAGAAGTTGGCTTGTGTGGTTTGTTTAGAATTGTAAAAAAAATTGTGAAAATAAGCAAAAAATAAAACATGGATTTTAATACTTTTTTTCATTTTGAAGACTTGTTGACTGTCATATCTATTTGGAAGTAAAGTATTAAATAATTTGAATTGTAGCGTGCTAAAATGATCAAAAGTGAAGAAAGGTGATTCAATCGAAGTAAAGAGCCATCCTGAAGCTTGCATTATGGTTCAATTAAGGACACGACGTCATAGTAGTACGTACACTGAACATTTTATTTTCTATTTGATCTATCTGGTTGCAGGAAAAATGGATTTTAGGTTTCCGTTTCCGTATAAACCATTCCCTCGTCAATTCTGAATATTGTGGTTTCGAGAAATACAGTTATTCAAGAGCTGCCATAGAAGGTTTTATTTACGCTTCTTAGAAAAATCAGTCGTGTTGTGGTATTGATGTTCTCCTTCTTTCGATGTCATGACTGATGATCTCCGCAGCTTTCTGAAACAAAATAACTCCAGCTAAGCTTACTTCACTTCATCAAATGGTTCAAAGGGTTGAAACGATCTGGGGGCCATATGTTGAGATGAGCTAAGCAGAGTGATTTATTACAGTTTCTATTTTTTTGTTATCAACTGCTCTAAATGTTTTTTTCGTGCGATAGCGTATATTGTTTTTTTAAATACGGACTAACCACAAAATACTCGAAATAAAATATTCTGACTATCTTTCTCCTTTGGTCCACATAGTCGAATAGAATCTTTTGGGTCTTTTGCGTCCAAGAACTTCTTTTTGTTAAAAAAAAAATTTATGCTAATATTACATCGAACTGCCAGACTCAGAACTGTCAGTCTGTTTGCGTAAAGCGGTTGCGTATAGCAGTTGCGCCAACGGCTTCAAACAATTCGCCTCATATTCTCACTCTATTATGAACACATGAGTTTTTACTGAAACTGTTCTATCGCACAGATTAGCCAATCCAGTTTCAATGCTATTATTCTAACCTAAGCTTCATAGAGGTGCGAAAAAACGCGACTTATAATACTTGTCCAGTGAAATAAAAGGTACTAACTGATACTATTTCTTCAGTGGGCTCTGCGGGTGATGGTCCTAACAAATTTTATTCCTTCCTATCCAACTTGACCTCTTGTCATACTCTCCCCCATCGCTGTGAAAGAAGTTCTGACCCTCCTTGATTCAATGGTGATCTTGCGATTGCTCTTAGAGCCAAAGATGGCGCGTGGAGGAAGTACAAAACATATATGACTTATTGCAGCCGACCAAGCTCAATCGAGCCATTATCAGGGCAGTATGTTCATTTTTGACACACACTGCTTGTGTTGTTCTTGTTCTTTCTCATCATCTTTTCCTCACTTAATGCCTCCACAAGGATCTATTCTTGGTCCTTTATTATTCTTTTTGCTAAATAACGATGAAAATTCCTTCGAGGAATTCTGGTGAATATTTTAACTCGAACACCAGGAGGCCAGAAGTCCTTTCGTAGAAGCTCTTCGACACCAGCAGATACAGTAACACGAAAAAATACCACTTCGTGGTCCTGTAAGTTGTCAGGCGTTGGTTTTCTGCAAAGAAGAAGTAGTGGTATGTAACCCAGCTGGACATAGGGGTTTTCAGGTCAACTGTGAGGCCGATGAGCTAGCAAGACTTGGAACCTTGTTACCGGAGGTCTCTTGCTCCTCAATAGGAATACCGATGACATCGGTCAAATTGGCCATCAGGCAAAAATATCTTGAGGACGCTAAGAAGTCCTGGGCAGAGGAATCATCCTGTGCGATAGCAAGGCAGTCCTGGTTATCCATGGATGCGCATCGCACCAGGCAGCTTTGAGGCTTAACTCGAAGTGCTCTGCGTTGCACTGTCGGCGTTCTAACTGGCGACTGCCTCATAGGGCGGAATGCGCAACGATTTCTGTCGGAGTTGTGGCTCTGAGGACGAGGAGGAATCCGTCCTCCATCTCATGTGCCAGTGCCCGGCTTTGGCAAGGAGAACGTTGGCGGCACTTGGTGCACCGTTTCTCTCAAACCTGACGGAATTGTCCCTGGTCAATTTAAAGGCGATAGTCCGGTTTGTCAAAGGAAGCAGATGGTTTCCTGATTTTAGTGAGTAGGAGAGAGTCACTAATTTATTATGGCATCACAACGAGCCTCTCTTGTGCCTATGTGTGTCGGTCGTCAGCTCTCTGTGGATCGACAGCCATTTCGACCTAACCTAACCCGGCTTAGCAGCCGCAAATTGCTTAATCGTCTCGGCTGTAGCATGATAATATAATCGATACGGGATACGAAGATCTGCAGCGGCGGACTCACCATTTTGACGTGGGGAAGTGCACCATTTGGAGCAGAAGGTTCAACATGCGCACTGGATCGACTTTGAGGAAAAACGTGCATTGCTGTAAAGTCAGTACGAGTTGCAGAAGTGGTAGGAATATCCAGATAAAACGGTGAAGGCTGCTAGGTGAGGCTGACGTATCGATGTTCATTCAGAATATGTTGAGAAGAAATAGCTAAGGGCTGGCCCACCATCGTGAAGTAATGCTGTATAAGTAATCCCGTGGAGACGAAGATTGTTTTAGTCGGTATAACAACGAAAAAAGTATGCTAGAATAGTAAGTAGTTGGATCAGGGTTAATCAGCTTGATCGGTAATAGATATTTCAATGGCATGCATGCTAAGATTTTTTATCTTGTTGAATGCACTGCTTTTTCTAATTAATGTTGCAACTCATCCAAGTGGGGTTTTTAAGCTTTGTAATTCATTGTGTTTATAACAGCATTCTCTCTAATAATAAGGTGGTTTTTATCCGCTGCATTTTCTCTGATTTCCAGTAATCATAGGTACAGTGGTTACAAAAATCTAACAGTACTTTTGGCCTGAAAGTCAATTCTACCATCCGAAAATTTGACAATCGAACACTGAGAAAACACATGGCGCCAGACGCCATAATTTATAGAGTTCTGGCGCCATGTACATAGTCGATTTAGGGATTGTGATAAAATATGGCGCCACACGCCATAATACATGGCGAAAAGTACATAGGCCTCCACGCCATGTACATGGCGTGGCAGACTATATTACATGGCGTGGAGGACTATACTGTATGGCGTGGAGGACTATACTGTATGGCGTGCAGGACTATACTGTATGGCGTGGAGGACTATACTGTATGGCGTGGACGACTATACTGTATGGCGTGGAGGACTATACTGTATGGCGTGGAGGACTATAGTACATGGCGTGGAGGACTATAGTACATGGCGTGGAGGACTATAGTACATGGCGTGGAGGGCTATAAGCATAGCGTCTGCTCCTATGCACTATGGCGTGTGAAACTATGTGAAATCGATTATGTACATGGCGTCAGAAGTCTATAAATTATGACTTCTGGCGCTATGTATTTTTCCAGTGCATCTGAAGACGATCCAGTTCACATCCAACAAAACGCCACGAGTCTTCTCAGTTCGATGCTCCGAACTGAAAATTTCCGAGGGATAAATAACTTTAAGAAGCTTGCTGACATTTATACATCTCCTCACACAGCATGGCTGCGAGTTATAATTGTAGTGCCATGAGCCATATTACATGGCTCATGGCACCATGTAATATGGCGTGTGGGGCCATAATTTCTGCGCCATGTAATTATGGCGCTGGGAGCTATACTGCATGGCTCAGGGTACTATGTACATAGCGTGTGGCACCATAAATGCTGCGCCATGTAACATGGCACCACGCGCTATGTAGATTCTGACATTATGGCGCTGGGAGCCATATTGCATGGCTCAGAGTACTATGTACATGGCGTATGGGGCCATAAATAATGCGCTATGTTACATGGCTCTGGGCGCTATGTGGATTTTTTTCAGTGAAATGAGTTGCTGATTCTGTTAAACTTTTGTCAATAAAACCTTTCGAAGTCCACAGGGTCAATCAAAAGAGTTCACCTCAAATCGAACAAGCAAATCTTTAAAATTAAGTCATTGGAGAAAAAACGCAGGTGCAACAGATTCCACTTAGATTGAAGTGACTTCCTTTCATTTTCGGCGGAAGCGATCCTTCAAAGCCTAATGTATTATCACGGCCACATCAACTAGTTCCTTCCGCATGGAATGGCATTCAATGTAATTTTCAAAACAGTTTCTAACTCCTTGTTCGTAGTGAATAGTATCGCGGTATCTAACTTTGCAGATACTCCGTATCTATTGGCCCGAATTCGCATATGCTGTCGAATCATTCATTCCAGTGATATCGGCAATATACCGACGGTTTATACTTTCGATCGAGACCGGCAGGCATGCCACTTTATGCTGCCTCGTTTGATTTCCTCACTTTCAGCCACCCCTGCCGACACTCCAGGGCTCCACTTCATTTCACCAAACAAAACATTTTTTCAATCGATAGGTCGCTCGGTCGATCAGTATATGTATTTGTGGAAATGACCTCACGCTGCATTTCCAAGAAAAGCGTTTTTACATTTCATTTCTGATTTCAGGTTCGAATCAATTTCGCACAATTTAATGTTGTGCCATTTTCGGGTTTTCCCAGGGTACTAATGTATATGGCCGACGCTGTTTCATTCTGCCCGCACACCTCTTCTTTGGCAAGTTAAGATACATTATGGACGAACTAAAGAATGATCGAGCGAAAGAAAGAATGAACGCAAACGTACGTATGTACGTACGTAACGTGTTTGATCGGAGCTCGGTGGTAAATGTAGTTAGGTTGTTTACGGCGGTTGATGTACTCGCAGCGGGGGTGTAATTTCGCTTTTTCGGACGAAGAGGTCGAGCCGATAGCGGAGGAGCAAACAGCAAAACATTCATTACGCGAATTTTCGATAGGCAATTAATGCCAGTGGCCGATTCTTTGATAGACACATTGCAAGTGTTTCATCGAATCGAGTACATAGCCATTGACATCATACATGCTCCGGTTTTCGGTTGGCGTGATTCGAGTTGAAACAGAAGAAGTATCTTAGACAAACACTCAACGCGGATGAGATGAACGTAATCGGATCAGAAAAATAACGATGCCGGGGAACTCCCCTCGATTGCCGGCAAATTTAACACTTTTGTCAAGTAGTGAACTTAGAAAAACAAATCTTAGATAAACTATAGTCGAGATCTTGTCAAAGTAGTAAACTTTCTGGCATGAAGGCGACGACACTTTAAAACAAGTATATACATACAGTGACTCCCAAAAAGATCCGCACACGTAAGAAATGTTCCTTCTTTCTCATATTATAAGCCAATAAAATACGGAAAAAAAATTAAAAAAATATATATGAGCAGAACATAATAGCCTTACATATAGTGCTGCCAGGTCCAGTGTGTTATATTTCGGGACGGAAGGTAAAAATAATCGGGACTTTTGATTTCAAATCGGGACAGCTACAATAACGAAATAGAAACAAAATATTTTTGTGAATATCATTGCTTGGTACAAGAAACCATTGCTTAGTACAAGAAACGAAACAAATGAGCCTTAAGCTAGGATAAACTTCTTTGGGATATAACAAAACTCAAACATACTCGTAATTGTTTTGACAAATTAAATCATATCGTAGCCATCTTACCTAATTTATAATTTTTGGAAACATTTGCAAGTATTTCTTTACGTTATTTTTTATTCATATTGTACTTAACGTTAGATTTCACTGATTTCAATAAGTTTTGATTTTTTTATCACATAATCATAAAATTCACTACACGAAAACTTAAAGTTGGTCTTTATTTGTATCCTTCTTTTGACATGCTCGAGAGATAATCTGTTTCTTCTCTCGGACCAAATTATATTAGTTTGGGAAAATATTCTTTCTGTAGCGAAAGTCGCGACTGGTATCGATGTCCTGAATGCAAATATTTTTTGCAGATTCGGAACATTTTACGTTTCAAATAATTTGTGCCATTTTTATAATTTCGTTAAGTCTTTGTTTTGTACTGCAGCTCTTACTACATGTTTGACTCCGACATGGGGATGGTCTGGCCTGCCTCCTCTTCAAATTGGCGTTGGAGAAAACAATCCGAGACTCTGGCACGTCAACGAGAGGGACTATCGTCACCAAGTCCTGGCAGATACTGGTTTATGCAGATGATATAGACATAATTGGAAGATCAGAACTAGTTGTACGAGAATCCTTCATCCAGATCGGGCTAGTGGGACAAAAACTGGGGTTGCACATAAATAAAGGAAAGACTAAGTACGTGGCGGCAGCATTTGCAGAAAGAAAACCTAGAGTTGGTCAAACTTTCAGGGTAGTTGAGCATGAATTTGAAGTAGTGTCATCTTTCAACTACCTTGGGTCAATCGTAGCAACTGATAACAACATGAAGGAAGAAATACGCGAGCGGCTACTCAAATTCAACAAAACCTACTACAGTCTGTCAAAGCTCTTCAAATCCCGAAATCCTACCCGATCATCAAGCTCTTACTGTACAACACCATGATTCTGGCAGTACTCACGTTTGGGTCCGAGACTTGGATGCTCAGCAAAAGGCGCTCTGACCTCTTAACCGCATTCGAGAGAAATGTCTTGCGGAGAATAGTTGGCCCAAGAAGGACGATTCCGGAGACACTACAACCATGAGTTGTACGCTATCTGCCTAGAATCAGATACATATAATTACGAAGAAAATGCTCGGTAGACTCCGGTGAGCAGGACACGTAGCTCGAATGAGCGTAGAAGATCCTGCTCGGAAAACCCTTTGCGGCAGATATTACAGGAGACGACAGCGTGAAAGACCTTACCTGCGTTGGAGGGGTGGCGTTGAACAGGACGCTCGGAGTTAAGGGGTGCCCAAATGGATGACATCGGCTCGCGATCGGGACCGATGGAAAAATTATTTGACGGAAGCCAGGACCAGATCCCGGTTGTAGCGCCGATGGTGATGATGAAAGTATATTTCACACTGTTGTGCAAAATATGAGTAAGACATCCTTCTGGAATAATATTGTTATTATCGTTGTATGATAATTGGAACATTGAGTTATAGTGTCGAAAATTCACATTTGCATTTTTTGCACAATAGCTGGCAATATATTTATTATCAATACTACGCTCTCTCAATCGTGTTAATAAGCTATTATGTATGGGCCATGCGTACCATTTTGACGCCGGACCTAAAATATTATGTGGAATTGCACTGGCCTTAGTTCTTTCAAGTGTTAGATGTTGAGTAATTTTTCAATCGCCGAACAAAACACTATCAGGCTTAGCTTCACAATCCTGAGAATCAAATAACTGTGCTTGATGGAACGGTGTCGGCAAGTGTCAAGAAAAGAACGATACAGCATGAATTAACGATATCTGTATGATACGCGCGAAGCTTAAAACTTTTATGCTGCCTATTTAGTCAGAGTTTGGTGAGAAAATATGAAAATAACAAATCAAAAAATTTTTGATGTAGTAATAGCTTACAGATGAATTCGTTTCTCCTGTAAAAATTATTGATCAAGGGAGCTAATAAGAAATCGGGACATTTGGCGTCCCGATCAAGGGTAAATCGGGACGTGTCACCAAACCCCTGAAAATCGGGACGTCCCGCTCAAATCGGGACACCTGGCAACTCTACTTACATATCACATAAATACAAAAATTATTCACTTTATAGATACCAAAAAATAGGAAATTTCGTAAAAGAAACAAAAAATTTCACCTCTCAAAAAGATCCGCACATAGGCTGAATTGTAAAAATAAACAAAAATTATAATAAACTAGTATTTTGTTGCATGTCCTTTTTGTTCAATAACACATTTTAAAAGATTTGGCATACTGGAGATGATTTTTCGCAAGTATTCTACATCCATTTTCGCCCATTCTTCGCGACGCCTTGTCTCGAGCTACTACTTGGAAGAAATCGGCTTGGTATGAATTCTACGGTCGAATTCATCCCAGAGGTTTTCAATGGGATTACAATCTGGTGACTGGGGAGGAGGATGAACCAATTTAGGGCAATTATACAGCTGCCATTCTTGAACAATGCGAGCCTTTTTTTTGGGGTCATTATCTTCGTAATATTTAAATGTATTTAAAATGCTCATATTCGCGGCACTTTTTCGCAAATTGTTTTTCAGGAGTTGCAAGTATCGACGGGAATTCATTATACTATCAATAAATACTAATTCGCCAACACCGCGAGTAGATATGCATCCCCAAACCATTAAACTGCCGCCCCCGTGCTTCACTGTAGGCCTGAGGTGCTTCGGTCTCAATTCGTCGTTGGCCTTGCGCCACACCATAGCACGTCCATCCGAGCCAAATACATTGAATTTGCTTTCATCGGCCAAAATAACGTCATCCCAATAATCAGCATTCTTCAAAACATATTGCTTAGCGAAATTTAATCGTTTTTTTCTATTCACTTCGCTGATGAATGGTTTTTTTTGCGTGCAACACAACCATTATATTGAGCATTCCTCAAAACTCGGCGCACTGTTTCGCATCCTACTTTTTTTTAAAGTCTGAGAAAACTTCACTTACAATTTTTGGAGCACTCAATTTAGGGTTTTTCTTGGTTTTCCGGACGATAGCGCGATCTTCAAGCGTCGTCAGAACCTTTGGACCGCCAGGACTATGCTTCAAGTTTATTCTGCCTTCCCCTTTATACCTCCGGAGAATATCGTAAACAGTTCAACGTTTCATGTTGAGAACCGAACATATTTTTGGCACAGTTTTACCTTCCTCATGATTAACAACCAACAACTGGATCTTGTCTGGGGACGTTTATTTGCCCATTTTGCATTAATGCAAGCACAAACTTTTTTGAAGCTACCAAGAACGCGTGGTTTCAAGAAAATATTATATATGATGCGCCCGGATTTATGAAGACTTTATCACTGAAGGCAGTATTAGATAAACAAGTCACTCACACGCGTTTATATTGCATAAGCATGCACGCGTTTGCCCAAGTTTCATAGATGTGCGGATCTTTTTGGGGCGTCTGATTTTTAAGTTTTTTTTATCCTTCCTAGTCCTTCTCGTTTTGCGATACATTTTCTATTTTTTTGTGTTAAATGATCGCGTAGATGTCTTGCACCATAAACAGTTTTTAGTTTTATTTTCGTGTCATTGATAAAAGCATTATTTGCGAAAGAGGGGAAATTTCAAGCTTCTGCGGATCTTTTTGGGAGTTACTGTACATAAGCTCTGGAGGGAATTTTTTTTATACAAATATTTTTTGAGAGCTCTTAGTTGCTCGTACAAAAGCTGACGTGACAAAAACTGTATTAAAAAATTTTGAGAGCCTAATTCGAATGCTGGCTTAAGCTTTTGTGGGAAAAAGGGTCTTTTATATTTCTGGTATGCGAGGAATAGCGATCAGTCAAATAAATAAAATCAATACAACAAATTTAAGGACAGTATCCAAATTTGGGTAGGTATTGATTTTGGAATTCGTACTATGTACATATGTTGAGGCATTGTGATTTACATATGTATGTTACTGAGATAATGAATAAATAAAGCAGATTCTACTTGCTAGAATCGAAGCCTGCGTTAGCCTAAAGTGCGCAGATTGGGCGCTCTTTTGGTGGCAGGCGCCCTCTAAGGCACTTTTCGTTTGCTTCACTAGTTACAATCTACTAACCACACAAAACAATAATTTTGCTGCTGTGGAATTTCATGGCATTTCGGCATGGAATAGAACAGAGTTAGCCATGCCAAACAATTTTCTGACCGAGTTCCTGCTCCAGCAGACAGTCTGATTCATGTGTATATCAATTGGTAAATTGAATGCATTGAAAAGGTTTTATTTCATTTTTTTATCTGTACTTTCTTAGCTTAGCTTAGAGTTAAATAAACAATAAAAAACTTAAAATCTAGTGGCTATACTGTTCAGGCCTACTGGCTCTTGTATTTATTGTCTTTTACATTACCCAGCCCATACAGCATATTACCCAGCCTGTAAATAAGTTGTGATTATCTTGGCAATAATTACTTATATTCTAGCTTACCTATAACTTGTATGCTATGTTATGTACTATCTTATACCTAATTACAACTAACTTAGCCTACATATACCTAAGTCTTATTCTAGGCCTTAGATCCAGCCCCTCCTGTTAATTGTGAAGCCTCCATAAGCAAAAAGCGCATTCATGAGCTGTTGATTACAAGCTATTGGAGCCACCTGTACGCCCAAGTGACGGGATCAGCCCATTCCCAATTCCATAGCCCGGTCCCTAAGTGGCTTTAGTCCCGACTCCTGATATAGAAGAAGGTTCTTCGGCAACTTCTTAGTTACCGGGTTGTAGATCCTGCCAGTGTGGAGACGCAAGACTCTCCTTTCGCGTATCTCCGCGTCTACAATGGCAGTTTTGGAACAGGTATTTAGAGGCGTAAGTCAGGTTAGGCCGGATTGGGGTCTGGTAGTATATTGATTTAGCTTTGCTGTTGATGCCCATCTTTTTGGCGAAAAGATGTCTGTTGCGTTTCAATTGCGGATTTAACAGCTTTAATTTTACGCCGCATAAAAGGATCAACCTTCCAAAATTCGTGAAAATCAACACCGCGGTACTTCAGCAATAGCTAGGAGTAATCTTAAATATACCGAAAGAGTTACCGAATATTTTGGTCTTGTGCGAATAGTTTGGGATACCCGATACTTAGAAGGATAGCGAAATACACAGAGTTGTGTCTTACTGCTATTTGGTTTGATGCCCCATTCGTTAAAGTAAAGACTTAGTTTCTTCCAAATAGTATTCCAAGTTCTTCGCTTCTTTGAGCGGGTCTTTGTTCGAATCAAATAAGAGCGTGTTGTCGGCATATTCGAGAGCTTGGACTTGAGGTTGGCCCGCTGGAATGAGACGATTAGTTAATATGGTATAAAGAATTGGTGCAATGGCAGAACCTTGTGGAGCTCCTGATGTTACAGGTCCTTTGGAAGAATCTGCTCCATTAACGCTGACATAGTATCGTCTGCTGGTAAGAAAGCTTTCAGCGAGTTTTATTACCTCCTGCGGGAAATTAAATTTGATCAACTTAAACAGAAAGCCTTCGTGCCAGACGGAATCGAAAGCCTTCTCGATATCTAAAGCACACACTACCGTTGGAGTGTTTTGCTCATTAAAGCGTGACGCAATTTGAGCTTGCAAGTACGAAATGCCGGTTCTGTCCATATTTTCGCCCGGCGCAGAGCGACATTTAGCGCCCTCTATATTATGATTCTCATTTTTGACATCTTTCACGACTGCGAATACTTAGCAAGGTTTTTAATAGCACTTGCTAGTATTTTACTCAACATGAAATTTTTATGCTTATTCGAGCACTACAGCATATGAATATTTTCTCAAAATTTTCTCGTCTCAAGTTTCCGATATGAAAAATATTTTTTGTCCCCAATTTTTGGCTCTGTAATGCTGTTGTTTTTTTCTAATATTGAAAAGAACATCAAATTATTCGTTCGTTCAAAAAAACAAAAATAAGCTTTAAATATATATTAAAGACATAAATAATATAGAAAACTCAGATTGTTATGCGGTAATGGCAAGAGTGACATTTGCTGTGCTTATCCGCTCTCAATCGCTTTAATACACAAAAATTACACATTCTGTGGAGAGTTTGTAGTTTTCTGAGAAGTCTTTTTTTTTGTCTAGTTGAAAGCACAGTGCAGCAAAGCCTTTAACTAAGCAATCACTATTTAATTTGAAGACAAGACCATTCTCTATTGGTAAAATTGCCAACTTTACTAATCTTTCTTGCGTCTTCGTAGATCTCAAATAATTCTTTAAAATTTTTCATTTGAAAAAAGATCGTTCTCCCGCTGTAACTGTTAAGAGTAAAGTCAGCACTATTTTCAAAGATCTTCAATAATGAAAATAAATTCCAGGATATCATTGGAAGAGTCGTGCTCCTTAGTTAGAGTTAAACGCATAGAAATTTCTTCATAAAAATGCCACTGTTTAAATCTGAATATCCATTATGTGTCAACGCTTCTTCAAGTTTTGAGCAATGCTGAAATGTGATTTTATAAATTAATCATTTGTTGAGGGTCTCAAATAGGCTCATCTTTGGCTTCATATGTTAATTTCGTATCAAGTATTAGTTGCGGGTTCTATCACTCTGGATCCCCCTCAAATATTCCCCTAAAACAGAATTGAATCCCGCAACAGCTTCTACTAACTTGAGAAAATGGCTATCATCGGGCCCATATAATGCATCTGAGCCTTCTCTAAACGCTGAAAATTACGAGGCTAGAAATCGCACGGTAATTAATAAACTTTTAAGAACAATTTCCCAGCGCTCAATTTCCTTTGATATTTGATTTTGTAAAGAAACAGTCTATGGTTTTCCCTGTCATCGATTCTAGCTTAACTACAATAGTGTCATTTTCCTTGTTAGTTCGACTTTAATGGCCTCAGTTCCTATAACCTGTACTAGAAAATGAATGACTACTTTTCTGAGTTGAAAATATAAAGCAGAAAAAACATTTGCATGAAATATAAACCAGCTGACTTGCCATTATTCCAACAATCTTTGATAGTGCTGTGGACACAATTTGCTATTTTTAGTGACATCGAATCGAATAAAGTCGAATGTTTTAATTTGGACGGGGCGTTTCTGTAGAATAATTGTAATTATTTTTTTTACCAGTGTGGGCCTTAAATAAGCATCACTAAGCTCTGATTCAATTGAAAATACACACCTCTATTGACATCGAAACCGAAGACCACGGACTAGAATTATTAGGAAGTCTATCATCCCGTTTTGTAGAAAGGTTTTTTCTCGCGACTCCGTAAAGGAAGGGAAACGTTCATCTAGCAAAGCATTCGGCACGTTTGCAACACTTTTCTAAAATAAATCGACGAATTCTGTGGTTGATGAAGTGGTTGTCACGAATTTATTTAGTCATACTGCTACAACTTTTTTTTAAAATTGAACTAATGATAGAGTCAAAATTGAATCAAAGAATAGCATCAAACTATTTTTCAAAATAATTGGCTAACAAGATATGATAAAAAATTGTATTTGATTATTCAATTCTCTAGGCTTTTCAACCACTAGAAACTCTCCAAACAAATTTTCGAAGGTAAAAATTTTGACCTGTCATCTAGCGATCATGAAACCAGTCAAAAAAAATTATCTACATATTTTACATTGTCAACAACTTACGTGTAATTTTTTTCAATTCTATTATCAGATAAATTTCTATTATCGGATACGTCAACAAATACGACGTGCCATTGCTTTTCTGTAGAGGTGATATTTACGAAAAATTACTTTTGGTGACCTTTGACCCCGTGTAAAATGTAACGCAGCACTCGGATCGATGGTGACTTTTGACATTTTGTTCAACACGCCAGTATGAAGGTTCACACCAAAATTCAGCTTTCCCCCAATTTTTCCGCTGTTTCGCCTTTTTTATTTCGAATTTCGCTGGACTATTCTTCACTCATACGAAATGAAGTGGTGAATGGAGCAATATACATTTTCACGCCAGGGCAATGGCTCTTGTGGATTTTGGTATTGAATTTTTTTTAAGGTGAAAAAACACAAATGGAGGGGACTGCAGTATACAAGGAAGTAAAGTAATGAGTAGAATGAAGTAATCTAAATTCATTCATAAAAATTAATGCTGTGAAGTGCCTAATGCAATTTTTGTGCCCCAAACAGGGATCGTGTCTGTAAATTTTGCTGTTTCACTGCAAGTGAATTTTATATGCGAATAGGGCTGCTTTGAAATTTAAAAGGCATGTAATGTAATGTCTAGTAAGTAATGAAAAAAAAGAGCAAATAAGAGTATAAACTGCCAATTGAATAAAATGGACTCTGAATATTTGTGTATTTTGATATTTTTGTTCTTATGAACTAAAGATGATCGAAATATTTGCGCCCCTTCTCACCTGCGCTCGGCGCAGCTGCTCCATTGGCTACAAAGGAAGATCCGGCCCTGGTTGTATCCCATGCTTGCGTCTAAAGCCGAATTGGCAATGAGGAATCATCTGCATGACCTCACAATGATTGTTTATCTTGTCCATCCAAATTCTCTAGAAAAGCTTACCCAAATTAGGAAGCATGGAGATTGGACGGAATTTCCTGGCCTCTTTACTTTTGCCCTTTTTGTGCATGGCAACAATCTTTGCCATTTTCCAAGTGTCTGGAAAGCAGTCGTTTTTCAGGGCGTTGTTAAATACAATGGAAAGAATTCTGAGCACTGAGACTGGTCGATGTTTAATTACGAAATTAGACATTCCATCATGGCCAGAAGACTTCTTATTTTTTATACCGCGTAACAGTTTAGAGATGAAGCGTATATACTGGAACATGTATATGGAAAAGGTATTTTTTGGCAGAGGTATTTTTTTGGAACAGCCAGTACCTAGTACGAAATTCAAAAATACTAGGTACGAGTATTTTTGTAAACTATACATGTAATCAAGAATTTACCCAATAAATTTCCTCCATTTGATTCATTTCAATCAAACGGCGGCGTAATAGTATCCTAATATACTTGCAAGTGCTTTCATACTCGTATTTCATACTTTCATACTTACGAGTATTTCGCACTTGCTAGTATTTTCGTAATTACAAGTATTGTCATATCGAGTATTTTCGTACTTGCAAGTATTTTCGTATCGAGTATTTTCGTACTTGCAAGCATTTTTGTATTGAGTATTTTCGTACTTGTAAGTATTTTCATACTTGCAAGTACTTCCGTATCGAGTATTTTCTTACTTGTGTCATGGCAACCCTGACGGTACATCAGACGGAAACGGGTAGTCTACGACCAGCAACCGAACGAGACGGTCAACCTATAAAATGTGTATTAATAGTGACGAGTTGATAAAGGAATAAATATAGATAAACTATCCAACCGGTTTTTGTTTCATCCTGACAGAATCAGAAGTGGGATATACGAATTCCAAATTATGCCGCAAACGAAAGCGATCGCAGAATTGTCGTGTGACAGGCTTCGAACGCTGTTGAC
Organism: Nemotelus pantherinus; assembly: GCA_963978885.1. Classification (NCBI taxonomy): domain Eukaryota; kingdom Metazoa; phylum Arthropoda; class Insecta; order Diptera; family Stratiomyidae; genus Nemotelus; species Nemotelus pantherinus. Next base: position 56,689,742 of record OZ022264.1, on the reverse strand, counting down.
GGCACGTGGTCTACGGATTGGTGGACGAAAAGCCGAATTAGTCGAACGATTGAGCAATCATCTAGGTGCCGAAACGGTCGACGTGGCCGACGATGAGGACGACGTGGATGAATGGAGTGCGATGCGAGGAGACCTAGCATTGTTAACCGAGCAAGTATCGAATTTGGCAGACATTGTTCTCGAGCTGAAACGGAATCAAAGCATACCAATTCGAACTGTTCCATCTGACGCAAATCCATGTGGTCCATTAGAGACAGCTACGGCATCAACACCTCAGTTACCGGTGCAGTTAGAGCAGGAAAGACGTCAAAAACATCCCAATCTGAGCACAAATACACCGATAACGATGACTTTAGAGAGAGAAAACACAGCTGGCTGTTCTTCTTTGATCAACGGAATTGAAGCGAATCAACGAGAAAGTGAGAGAAACAACACGGGAATAGGTTTTTCCACTTGGAACGAAATACCACGAGAACGACATACATTTCAAGTGCGAGATGTCATAAACGTACTACCGACATTCGACCCACTTGACGATACATCACCGTCCGCAGGTCAATTTCTCGACCGAATCGAGCGACTATCTCGAATATACAGATGGGATGAAGATCTTGTCCTATTTTCGGCACAGGCGAAACTCCAAGGTGTTTCAAAACAATGGATAGACGGTTTGCAAGACACCTTTGAGACATGGAGCGCATTCGCTGCAGCATTGCGGCGAGATTTTCCAGCTCGGCAGTCCGAAACAGATATTCATCACCGGCTTCTAGAAGAATATCGTCGATCTGACGAAACAGTCGAGCAATACTTCTACCGGGCGTGTGCATTGGCACGAAAAGGTGAGTTGAATGATCGAACGATAGTCTACTATATTCGTCGCGGGTTGAATATGCAGACTTTGCAAACTGCTATACTGGGAAGATTGACCCAAATAGTGTGAATAAACTCTATCAACTGCTAGATGAATGGAAGGTTTGTTTTTCAAGTGACATATCGTCAATCGGGCGCTGTAAATCTCCCGAAATGGCTATAAACTTAACGACTACTGCGCCAATATGCCTTCCAGCATACAAAATACCCTTTCCTAAACGTGAAAAGGTTGAAAGAATTATTCAACAGCTGCTGGAAAGGGATATAATCCGGAATAGTTATTCAGAGTATTCTTCGCCAATTATTTTAGTAGCAAAGTCAGACGGATCCGATAGACTATGCGTCGACTACCGCGCATTAAACGCAATCACTGTCAAGGAACCGTATCCAATACCAAACGTGGATGAACAGATCGCTCAATTAGCAGGCGGTTCTTACTTTACGACAGTGGATTTCATATCGGGATACCATCAAATTCCGATTGCCGAGGACTCGAAAAGGTATACAGCATTTGCAACACATCAAGGGAAATTCGAATATAACGTTATGCCATTCGGGCTAACCAACGCACCTTTCGTTTTCCAGAAGAAGTTGAGAGAAATCGTGGGAAAAATGACACACCCAGTGGTAGCATTTGTCGACGAAATAGTGATTCCCAGTAAAACCATTGATGATAACTTGATAGCATTACGTGAGTTTTTAACAATCCTATCGGAGACAGGAATGACACTCAATGCATCGAAGTGTACATTTTTAGCAACGGAGACAACATTCCTGGGCCATCGCATTAAAGAGGGTAGAATTTCACCTGGCGATATAAAGACCGAAGCAATACGAAATTTTCCAACACCTATTGGATCAGCAGATGTTAGGAGATTCCTTGGACTAACCGGTTTCTTCCGGAAATTCGTAACAGACTACGCCATGATCGCACTTCCTTTAACTCGATTGCTGCGAACAAAGGATCCTCAACCATTTAAATGGACTTCAGCGGAGCAAGAAGCCTTTGAAAAATTGCGAACAGCCCTACAGCAATCGCCAGTCTTGGAAATATACGATATCACGCGAGACCATGAAGTGCATACCGATGCAAGTTCCAGAGGTATAGCCGGAGTTTTAATGCAGGACACAAATCGAGGATGGAAGCCAGTATCTTACTTTAGCCGCAAATGTTCTGATGCCGAGAAAAACTATCACAGTCATGAGCTCGAAGTTCTTGCCGTGGTGGAAACATTGGAGAGATTTCGAATGTTTCTGTTAGGGAAACCGTTTAGAGTAATAACCGACTGTGCAGCGATAACCACAACAAAGACAAAGACACCACTTCGACCTAGAATTGCCCGTTGGTGGCTTCGACTGCAAGAGTTTGATTGCGAGTTCCAACATCGGAGTGCCGAGAAAATGCGTCATGTGGATGCACTCAGCCGTGCTCCCAATGAAAGCCCAAAAGAAACTCAATCATGTGTTGATCGAATCTTCAAAATTGAAATAGACGAACAAGACTTTCTTGCAACGATACAGAGGCAGGACCCAAATTTAACGAAGCTGATTAAGGTTCTTCGGGGAGAAATGGACTGCGAACAATCCCCACAGATACGGAAGGAATACACCTGCGAGAAGAACAGGTTGTATCGACGAGTCGACGGTCAGCTGAAGTTTGTTGTACCGAAAGCTGTACGATGGAGAATTGTCCGAACATATCACGACGATATGGGGCATTTTGCACTTGACAAAACATTAACCAAACTGAAAAGACATTTCTGGTTCCCGCAAATGAGGAAATATACCAAGGCATATATCTCATCGTGCATCGAATGCATTTACAATCGAACTACGACAGGCAAGAAGGAAGGAGAACTTCATACCGAACCACTAGATCCAACTCCATTTAGGCGATTACACCTGGATCACGCTGGACCGTACCCAAAGAGTCGACGTGGAAATCAATATATCCTTGGAATTACAGACCCATTCACAAAATTTACTGTGTTAAAGGCGGTTCGCTCAGTTACTACGCAACCAGTACTACAAAGTCTAAACGAATTGACGTCTTATTTTGGGGTTCCGACAACAATCGTGACCGATAGAGGGACTGCCTTTACTTCACGAGCCTTCTCTGAGTATTGTGATATGCAACGAATTAATCACGTTAAAACAGCTGTTCGTACACCACGGGCCAATGGGGCAATAGAGAGGATAAATCAAACAGTAGCTGGATGCCTCAGAGCTTGCTCAGCCGAAGATAATGATTGGGATCGACATATTCGAAACATACAATGGGCACTGAATAGTAACGTTCATGCAACAACTGGTTTTAGTCCAAATGAGCTGGTCTTCGATTTCAGGTTGCGGGATATCGTACAAAACCGTATAGTACAAGCTATTCACGACGATCAGATGGAGGAGCCAGTTTCAGACTTGGCTGACGACCAGATGGACAGCAACAACGAGGCCACATCCATACACGCTCGTCGGGAAAAAGCCTTTCAGTCTATTGAAAAGGAACGACGAAAGTGGAAGGCCCGGTTTGATAGAACGCATAAACCACCTCACCAATATCAAGAAGGTGACCTCGTACTCATCTCTAACGTTGCTCCAGCGACAGGGCATTCGCGAAAACTGGAGCCAAGGTATAGAGGGCCATATGTTATTACGAGGGTGCTTCGATACGATCGATACGTTGTTGAAGATATTGAGGATATGCAACGACGACAACGACGTTTCAAATCCGTGCATCAAGCTGAGCACCTTAAACCATGGTGTAACGCCGATCCTATCCTGGATGATTATTCCGACAACGAAACCGAGGACTGCGAGACGAGCCCGGTCGGGAGCCCGGAGAGTCAGGATTGGTCGAACTGTCATGGCAACCCTGACGGTACATCAGACGGAAACGGGTAGTCTACGACCAGCAACCGAACGAGACGGTCAACCTATAAAATGTGTATTAATAGTGACGAGTTGATAAAGGAATAAATATAGATAAACTATCCAACCGGTTTTTGTTTCATCCTGACACTTGCAAGTATTTTTGTATCGAGTATTTTCGTTCTTGCTAGTATTTCGTATGTGCGAGCATTTAATACTAGCGTACTTGTGAGTATTTGATATTTGAGAATAAGTAACACTTGCTGATATGATATTGTACTTGAAAAAAGGTTGTACTTGGGTACTCGTACTTAGCTTGATTTGCTTTGGGACTGATTTGGTATTTGTTTCGGGTGTTTTGGGAATGGTGGAAAAAATTGAAAATTTATGTAATTTTTGCTTTTCGGCATTGATGCCATTATCGACTGTTTTAGATTAGCCAAGAAAAGTTTGGTGTCAGAAATCAATCGACGAAGAGTCATATTGGTGGCAAGAGGATTAGTTGGTCATATCTAAGGAAATTTTTCGACTTTGGTCATTTGAACGAATACAGGAGGTGTTATGTGCATATAATACAATGGGAATCAAATTAAATTGATTGAATCAAATTGTTTTCCTTTAGATGACTCCTAGATTGAAGAAAGACTTGCCCAATAAATAACCGACCAGTGGAAAGTTACGGAAAAGCTGAACGGGCTCCGTATAGTTTGAATATCATCTTGCACCATCACCATTCTAGCTTGGGAACTTTGTGTCTGGATGGTGGGGGAGGGCATATCATACCGTTTCATTACATCACTGCAAATCGTATGTATTTTATGTAAACTCAGAAAAATTTCACCACTTAACACTTTTTTAGAATCACTTTAATTCAAAAGTTGAAATCACTTTGAAGTAAAAAGCGAATCTTATTTTAATTCCACTTTATTATAAAAATTTTAATTTCAAGTCAAAATTTTTCATCATTGAATTAAAAAGAAACGTATATGGCGCCAAATCATATTTGAACATTTTTGATTCAAAAATTTTCAAATATGATTTGGCTCTATATACGTTTCTTTTTAATTCAATGATGAAAAATTTTGATTTAAAAATAAACTTTTTATAATAAAGTGGAATTCAAATAAGATTCGCTTTTTATTTCAAAGTGATTTCAAGTTTTGATTTGAATTTGATTCTATTAAATGACATTTTTCTGAGTGTATGTATGTAAATACTTCAAAAAATGCTTACTAGTATTTTTGGAACAGGTATTTTTTTGCACTCGTACTAGTTATACTTAGTATGTATGACATAAACGAACGACATCGCAGATGTTTTTTTGCCAAAGAAGCTTTTCCTTTAAAACTTACACCCCAACAAGCTTTCACCCAGCAAGCTTTCATCAATCAGCCTCTCATCTTCACGAAAGCTCATCTTGAATTTCAAATATAAGCACCACCTCACGCAGGATGAGATCAGATAGCTTGCCACATTTGGTCGTGCACTCTAGGTTCTGACCATCAGCTATCAAATTCTAATCCTAATACAATGAATAATAAAGACACTTTTATATTTTTACACAGTGTTTATTAAATTACTGGTTTTAGTATGTGAAAATCCTAGTACGACCCAACTCTATAACAGTTGCATCAAGTATCCACTATTGACAAATTGGGACTGGTAATTTGTATTTTGCGGATCATCCGATGGGCTTTCGGATGAGAATGTAGCCATTGGCTAGTTGCACCTATTGCGGAAGCAGTTGAATTCCTCCCTTACCATTCGGCTGCTAGGAATAGATCAATTGGCTGGAACAGCATTCAACTGAGATCGGAATGTTGATGCAAACAACTCAGCCTGATGGGCTGGGTTGCGCACAGCAACATTTTCAACCATCACTATCATCTCCTGGTGGTTATATTTGCCAGAAAACAAACTAATTTCCTTAAACAAGTCGGGGCCTGGTCGGATGTTAGCCAGACGTTGGACAAGACGCTCGCTCTGAAACTTAACAACCATTTCAGCAATGATTTTGCTAAGACAATTAATATTTGAGAGGAGCAACTTATATGACCGGTGATCCCTCTCATGTCTATGTGAATAATGTGTAATGTGTCTCACTTTCATGTGCTTAACAATTTCCGGCGGAAGTGCATGATTTTGGTACTTATCAAGAGTGATCAAGCGAGTGTTCTGATCAGTGATTTCGTGTATGACTTCGTTGACGGACTCTATTAGATCACAAAAAAATAAATGTTCATTTTCCTAATTTCCCATCTGAGGCAGGATTTCACTGGAAAATAGTGTAATTTTACATAGTAAAAATAATTAAGTTAAGAGCAAAAGCGACATAACGACGGTTGGTCCTAAGCACGGAGGATGCAGAGTTTTAACCTTATCCAAAGATTTAAAACTTATCTTGTCAAATTGCACGATTTTTTTACTTCTATTGAAAATAGACTTTTATTCGAGTACTAACTTCAAACCATTTGGAAATATATTATTTTGACTCCATTAGGCTTTAAAATACATAAAAATATTTTCTGAAAGTAACAAAATAAGAAAAATGTTTTCTTAAAAACCATAAAAGATTGCCCCACCCTGATTTAATGCATTTCTTCTCGAACATAAAGCTGTTTCACTTCTACCCCTGAATCAAAACTACGTTTTCTCATCCTGACACCGTGAACTATAAAGCAAAATCATCCTCCGTCAAAGCGTTCGTAATTAAAGTGCACTCCAACATGCATATGTCTGGAGCGTTTCCGCAATGTCATCAAAGCAGGTCAAAAGCCGTGCGCCGTCTCATCCAACAATTAAGCCGACACCTTAAACCACTCGACAGGTGATAAAAAGCCACTAACCAGCAGCCGAGATACCACACACTCCTTATGCAAAACGGTGTCAATAAAATGGCGAAACAGTGCCAGAAGAAAAATCCCAGATGCACTGCACTGCTCCTGCAACGAGACTTACCTATTTGATGAAACTACTTTGTGCCCCGTGAGCACTATGAACAACGTCCGAAAGTGTAACAGACCATTTCTACCCCGGATGGTAGCTGCTACCGCCCAGCCTTATCTCCCATAACACTATAGAGTGTAGCGACTAGTACACCATGTTCGTTTCAAAAGTGCAATATATTGATGTGGAAGTATTTCAGTCGCAGACGGAAATGGGGCTGAAAGCGACCCTTCCTTACCCTATTGCGCTCGAATCGTAGTGCCTCGCCACAGTGCTTCGTAGTGAACCTAACGGTATAGCTTAACAGCCATCATCACATCACAGCAGACACGCGCTACGACTTTCAGGCGACCGTGCCAGAAAATGTAGGTCCGGGCGCGCGCGGAAATCCCATTTTTCGGCCAGTCAACTTTCTTCCTGAGCCCATTCCGAACGTAGAGTGTCCTTCAGAAGTTTCCACCCCAACTCTTATCAGTAGTAGCGTCGCCGTGGCTGCAGACATACTTATTCTTCTTCTTGTTGGTCGTCGATGTCGTTTTCAGCCCCATTTCTCCTCCCCATTTCATTGTCCTCGCTTCTTCTCATCCTCATTGTCGTCGATGCTCCAGTTGTTGTTGTTACTGCTGTCGACATTTTCACCACAATCTTCGTTGTTTCTTCACCATTGTTATCGTCGATTAGCAACGAGATATTTGTTCTTTTTACTTAGTCCGCGGGAATATTTCGGGGGCTGTCATCGTAATCAAGCGACCAGGAGTAATTTTTCGAGAAAATTGCACGAACCAACGAATGCAATTGAATTTCGCTTTTTGCGTTTTACTCTATTCTATGAAATGTGAGTTGTTTAATGCGCAAGATCACGTTTTATTTCTACACAAAATTCTACGTCCTTACGCTAATAATGTTGTCCTTGTCAATGTTTTTGCGAGCGCAAACAAAACGTTTTATAGATACCGCCGCCGTCGGCCAGTGTTGCCATATGCGAGGAGTTATTTGGACGAATTCTGATTTGTTTCGTTATTTAACTATGATTAAGTTACGCAATGATAAAAACATAACACAAGTTAAGTGCGTTTTAACATAAAATTTACCGAAGTTTGTCAAAAGAGTTTCACAGAATATGTTTGACGAGAAAAGCTTTTAAATCCTGTATTCAATACTGCTTAGCGTCAGGTTGACAATAACTATAAAGGTTTATTACAAAAGTTATGGTTATCGATGGAAAAAGCCCTAAAAGTATAATATCTAGTAATTTAGAGAAGAACTGGAAATGTTTGTGTGCCGCTGGCTTCGTATAGGCCTATATGTTTTTCATATAATAAATACGTGTATGGTTGTTCATCTAAGTCGCGCCAATGAGCAGATCTATCCGTTGTCTTCATTGGAGTTGATTTCATCGTCAGTTGTAGTTTCAGCTCTAATTATTGGAATATCAGCCTAATTTTTTCTATCTTTATCATGAGAGCAAGTCCTAGTAGATAGAACTCCTATATTGCCTCTAGATTTGGCCCCCGATGTGCCACTGCAGTGGTTGCCATCACGGCCACCATCACAAATTTGACTCTACACACTGAGCCAGCCCTGATTTTTCGGTTGCACATGATAGCTCGCTTTGATATGTCGAGGAAAACCGCTCCCGAAGACATCTTCGGCCATCACCATTTCCATGCTTCACCACTGTCGGCCACTACAAGACATCGTCTGTCTACACTATGGTGATGGCCTGCAACGGCAACGTTATAGTCGATAGATCCCACAGAATATAACTCTACTGATGGTGCTCGTTATGCTAGACCAGATGAAGCGCCGGATAGAAAATTGACCTTCAGCGCGTGGGTTAGTATGTTTAGCACATCCACCAGGAAGATTGTGTATGTTCTTTTATTATTTATTTCGGGTCAAGAAATATTCCCTGCGTGTACATAGTAGTGATAAGACTAAATAAGGGCTTAGAATCCAGGTATCCTGAATCCACCCAAACATAATCTGAAGCACGAGGCTCTGTCAGTAGAGCTATTATCCAGCACTCTTTCTAAGGGTACATTTGATCGAGAATCAGATGCGGGGTTCCTATCGATTGATAGATTCGGTTTCGTGCGATGTAGATCTTTTGACGTTTGAAACAAAAGAGGCAACCTTATTGCCTGAAGGGAACCTCAACTGGACCCTAACTGGTAAGAGTACTTCAAATAAACCTCCACCTTTCCGCGAGACTACGTCGCTCTCTTGATATAATTTTACGTCCGGGAATCCGGTTTGAATGTGAAGTCGATTTGACTTGCCGAAATTAAGCGGAGTCGCCCCTGACTTGAGCCAAAGGTTCAAATACTTTTTGGACTAATTCCCGACTCAAATCTAATATGGGATGCAAATATAGGCTTTCGACGCACTTGACGTCTGAAAAAGAGACGTCTGCAGGCCTGCATTGTTGCAAGGCTTTATATCGCTGTGTTGAGTCGATACTTCTACGGGGTAGCTTTTTAGAGGCAAGTAGCTTTTTAGGCTGCCTACCAACTAATCTTGGAAAAGTGGGATGATTGGCCGCACTTTTAGTTACTGGTGCCCTCCGCACCACCTAAGGCATTTTTAGTGCTGCGCTTTCGCTCGTAGACTCTGATGTATTTTTTTTCAGGCACTGCAATGTAAAAAAGAGCCAAGAGTGATGATCTATAATCGTCTTTACCCATCTATAATTATATGTATTCATTGGCCATGGCATCAATATTATCACAGAGATGGCCACAGTAGGGTTTGAAAATTCGAACGACCTGAAAGATTTTCTATTGTGTAGCAATTTGAACCTTTTTTCTGTGGAACAGAATGCTGCAGTAGTATCTAATTTATCTATTCACTTATTTCACCAAGCATGGTATAAACTTACTACATGTATAACAATACGAAACAAACTAAAAAAAAGCTACAGATGAATAAAAAAACTAGTAAATAACGCATAAATAAATTAGTTACAAATTGATAGCAAATAAATAACAAATAAAATAATAAGCTAATTAATAATAGTTGAATACCAAATTTACAAAATGCTTACAAATTAAGTGGTATATATGGATTGGAAAAAGTATGATTTTTTAAAAAATAATGTAAATTATCATGGTGGGGGAAGGGGGATGACTATGATGGGAAAACCTTGATGTTATTTGTTGCTTTAAATATCCTTGGGAAATGTTCTGGCTCCTACTATTGAATAACTTGCGGCACCTATTTATTGGCTCGTTTGCTAATGCTAGCATTCAATAAGCAATTGTCGGGATTTTGTGACTCTCAAGGGCTGATTGAGCACAAAGTTGTCCTTTAAGTAGACGACATTTACCACGTCTCTGACGGCATCAAAGTTGAAGCAGGTTGATAACATTAATTTTCTCGATGCAAGGGTAACAAGTTAATATACTTAAGGTGATATTCATATGGTGGTAGATTGCCGAAATCATAGGGGTTATAGATCTCTCAGAGTGAAAAGTAAAAACTGCATCTGAACAGACTCAAATCTTTGGCTGTGAATTTCGAAAGCCAGGTTCCATATAGTGCACCATATTCAAGAAAAGGACGCCCGAGTGAAATATATTAGGATTTGGTAGCCCAGAGATTCTTCATCTCTTTGGTGCGTCGCTTAAGGGGACATATACACCTAGGAGCCGGATAAAACGGTCATTTTTGTGCATTTTTTTAAGGAAAACTATTTGAAATATCGGATTGGGAATTTAATTATCTAAAAGTATACACATTCAAAAGTATGCTTATTTTTTTTTTATTTAAAAATATAAAAAATATGCAAGGATATTGTATGATCCTTGGAGCGCTGTAAAAAAAACAGCATTAACGGTACCCACTGGCATTTGTTCAAAAATTATCTGAAGAAAAAAATGGAAAAAGATTATTAAATTAGATACTATAATCTAGTTCGTGTCATAGCCGATTTTGAAAATGTCGATTAATGACAAAATGGCGGACGTTTGAACATGAATAGTGATTTTTTGACCAAAAATTCGATATTATTTTGGCTATAAAACAAAAACTAAGTAACGAAAAAAAAAAATCCTATGACAAGGACTAGATAATGTTATATAAAATAATCACAAAAAGAATTAAGGTAATCAGTTAATTGGTTTTCGAGAAATTTTGGGTACCGATTTGAAAAACGTGTTTTTAAGAAAAACGCGTTTGAAAATTTAGGACTGAATAAATCATTAAATTTGTCAAGTAACATGGAATCATCGACACCAGGCCCATAGTGTAAGTCTTTTACTGTTTACAGAATATTCATGGCTTCTAAATTGTCTTGCCGACGCCGTATTCAACCTTCTTTCGTCTGTTCTTGCGCTCGCAGTTCGGCTTTCGCTATGCAAGTTTCGTCTTCTTGCGCTGCGTACAAGTGCGCTACCGATCCGAACGATATTCTTAACACATTCATGACTTCCAGCGATGAGGTGAAACCATTGTTGAATGTACATGTTGCAAGATATACTGCAATGCTAACGATTTTGGCCCCGCTGTTCATCGTTTTTGGGGCTATTGTCCAAATAAGTTGGTTGCAGTTTTGGGTATATCGACCAACACAGCGTTCCAACAATTTATCATTGCTGAGGTGTTCGTTTACTGGTTTGATGACATCTAGCACCATTTTTGCTCAATGCTCAATAATTGTGACGAACATTTTCCAGTTCTCCTTTAGCCTTTGCTCGTTGCAACTGGCACCACGATTCGGGGCCTTCGGGACAGAAATGTTGAGGCTTGCTGTCTGTTGAGCCGTAATGGTAAAATGTTACCCGTATCGCTTTTTTCATTTCATCCTTGGAGGCACAGTTTCTGCAAATAGCTAAGCCATAGTAAATCTTCAGTATATCTATAAACTTTGCCCTCAATTTGTTTTTGCTGCTGATTCCAGGACTTTTTTATTTCATTCGCGAAGAAGGGTTCACAATCGTTTTTGAACGTGACCCACTCATTCTTTTTTTGTAATTTCAATCTCGTTACCATACGGTTTCGCATTCACTAATCCCGTGTTCGTCTTAGAGTCGCCATCCCCGGCGTAATTAGTGTACATAACTCTATACTTTTCGGCAGATTGTGAAAACAATTTTTTCATGGCGTCTACTTCCATTTTACCTGCCGATCCATCACGATTGGCCTGGCAATTTCCATCGTGATTCGATTTCCATTCCTCACATTGCTCAGTATTTTCGAGTTTATTCATTTAGTTACATTTAGCACAATAAGAAGATTTTACAAGAATATCAAAAACTTTTCCTGTAAACTGTCCAATGATAACCTCAACTCCCTACAATGAGGTAAAACCACGTTTTCGCCCTGTAATATCTCCAAAAACGGTTAGTTTGGTTATACCAGCATTCGAATTTTGTTTTTATTTCCCGTTGGACTTCTTTTACAGCTTGTTTTAACACCAATTGAACAATACTTGAAGCAGCCTAATGAATGTTATTAACTATCGTATCATACTTCGTAAAACACGTTTGATTATATCGGCTATAACTAGCTTATTTATAGAAATATTAACTTGGTGTTTTCACCAGATATTTTTGAGACCTGTGTCTTCACGAAAATGCAATAAAAAATAAATCGATTTTGCCGACCATTCTAGGTGGATATCTCTCCTTAATGAAACCAAGCTGTTTATTTGCTCGGGAAAGCACTCTATCGTAATGTAGATTGAAGCGGAGTTTTTCATCCTAGATTACACCGAGATCGAACATTTTAGCCCTACTGAGTGCCGTGTTCCTGAGGCGTTACGTATAATAAACACGCGCAATTTTCCGGGAGAAACTAATTCAGTGGCACTTAGCAATGTTAAGACGAAGCTTAATCGCGGAGCACCAGTTGTCTAAAGAGTGCAGTTTTGACTGAAAAAAGGAAGTGTCAGATGGTGAAATGGTGACATTGTAAATTTTGAGGTCGTCCGCATATAGCAAATGAGGAATTTAAGATAAAAACTCCGATAGGTCTGATATAAAAATATTAAAAAGAAGAGGACCAAGTTGACTTTCTTTAAGTACACCAGATTTAACGTGGAAATTCTTAGAAAAAAGACCATGAAATTTCACAAATTGACAGCGATCGTGGAGGTGGGAGCTAAGCCACTTTAGTAAAGATCCTGCAATTCCGCGTTGCTACAGCTTGGGATTAAAATGGATTGATCAACTCGATCGAATGCTTTGTTTAAGTCTGTATAGACGGCGTCAATTTTATCACCTTTCTCCACTTTGCATAATACATCAAAAACAAGCACTACACTGAACAAAATCCACATGGCGCCCAGAGCTATGTAACATAGCGCATTATTTATGGCCCCATACGATATGTACATAGTACTCTGAGCTATGCAATATGGCCCCCAGCGCCATAATGTCAGAATCTATATAGCGCGTGGTCCTATGTAACATGGCGCAGCATTTATGGTCCCACACGCTATGTACATAGTACCCTGAGCTATGCAGTATGGCTCCCAGCGCCATAATTACATGGCGCAGAAATTATGGCCCCACACGCTATATTACATTATGCCATGAGCCATGTAATATGGCTTATGGCACTCCAATTATAACTCGCAGCCATACTGTGTGAGGGGCCGTATAAATGTCAGCAAGTGACATTTGAGTATTGCTTCTTGAGTATAGGAGGGGCAATGGTCTTTGATGTCATTTATCCCTCGGGAATTTCGTCGATAGAATTCCATCACCTAACACCAACTGCTCTACCTCCAGATGCTCAGAACTGAGAAGGCTCGTGGCCTTTTGTTGGATGTGAGCTGGATCACCTTCAGATGCACTGACTAACACAGAAGTCTATAAATTATGCCAGACGCCATAATTTATAGACTTCTGGCGCCATGTACATAGTCGACTTCGGTCGATTTGTGATAAAATATAGCGCCACACGCCATATACTATAGTCCTCCACGCCATATACTATAGTCCTCCACGCCATATACTATAGTCCTACACGCCATGTACTATAGTCCTCCACGCCATGTACGCTCCACGCTGCGCCAACTGCATGGCGTGGAGGACTATAGTACATGGCGTGTAGGACTATAGTATATGGCGTGGAGGATATGGCGTCTGGCGCTATGTGTTTTTTCAGTGCGACCCCGTATATCCCCTTAACCTTTTTGCGTATGTTTTAGTAATTATCTTAATAATTTCAATAGGTGACGATTTTTTACTGCTTTGTAGCTTATGCGGCGTTTTTGTCAAAAATGAGCATATTCGACTATGAAAACATGTACTATAATATAGTTCACCCAAAAAATTATTTACAGGAAATGTTTTTTTTGCTCCTATAATAGACTGGTTTTCCAATTTCGATCTTTCACAGACATACGGCTGAGCTTATCAGCACAAGAGAACAGCTTCATTAAAAGCCCAATACATTTGACAACACAATTTTCTTAGTCCCCCAAAACAACACCAGCAACAACAAAAACTATGTTTCTGCAAAGGAATTCACTAATTTTGAAGCTATGTCGTTGACGTCGCTGCTCCTTAACATTCTCTCCCCGGAGCGGAACAACAGCGACATTGCATCCGCTGAGATTTCAAACGACTGCAACACAAGACGTCTACCAGACATAGGTACCGCCGGAAAACATGTTTTCCCATCCAGGACATATACGGGACAAGATTATTACCTAACATCCAAATATATTGCCATCACATCCATCGTCTGCGGAGTTCAGTGAAATAGGCGTACAACATACTATAAAACAACTTCACTTCGCAAACCAGCCTGGCCGGGTGATCCGACAAACAGCAGGAGCGTAGACGACACCCGACTAGTGCTACTAGTGCTGGAGAAAGAAGGGCACATATAAAAAGCAACTCGCTGACAGCCTCAACTTGAGCGAAATTACGGCAGCAGCAGCAGCTGCTTGTACTGCATTTTCCTATTTTCCATTTTCCAGTTTTCAATTTTCGACAAGGACTTTATCGTCATCATTTTCGTTCTCGAAGTTGTTGTCGATGTCCTCTTGTCGTGTTCATCGTGCCGCTGCAGTCGTCCTCCAAGACGTCTTCCTTTTGCCACTTTGACTCATTTACATAAAAAATACTTTCTATGCCCACTTTTGCTTCCTCAACATAGCGACGGCGCTGCTGACTGACTGACTACTACTACCTCCCTGTCTGCCTGCCTGCATGTTCACCCGGTTCGGTTTGTTGTCATCGTATAATAGTCGGACGAGAGCTAATGTTTTGTTCGTCGGGGGAAATTTAATATAGCAGTGAACGGGAACGGGCATGCAGACTGAATGGATCTGAACGGATCTGGGTCAACGAACTTCATACAGCCTGCAACCGCATACACGGAGAAAGAGAGTATGAATCCTTTGCTTTCTCCCTTATATCGTTTTCGATACCCATAACCGCAAAGAAATGATTATTCAATTCAATTTCACCGAGGCAGATTATTCCTTGTGTAATTGGTATTGTTATTGAAAATAAAGCATACGGATCGACGTGATGTTTTTTCGATGAGGGTAAAGAAGGGTTGTTGTGTTCAAATGTTATCCGGTTATCTTTTTTAAATCATCGATGGCTAAACTATCGACGGAGTGATGTTTTTTTTAAAAAAAAATCTTATTTGTTTACCGTTAGGTTTAAAATTTGAGAGGATTTGTTCCTAAAACGTTTATCTTCTGTTATCATTAAGCATATTCAATTTTTTTGTAGTAGATGATGTTCTTTATAAGCGTTCTTATTTAGAAGAACATTTTTCTTATTTAGAAGAACATTTTTCTTTCTTATATTAAGAAAGAAAAATGTTCGGCAAATGTCATGTGCATCAATTACAGTTAAAAGCAATCCCACGACAATCCTCGTACGGGTCTATGGGTTGAAGCTGGTAGAGAGCCTCATTACAATTTTTTTAATCATTGTGGATACGAGTGTGGAGTGATTAGTTCCAAGACTCACTTTACCCCTGATTATATCAGATACCTAATCAGAGCTAGGTGAACTCAAAGCTTGGTGCGCGGACCCTCGTCCGAACCTGGATTCGAACCAGGGACCCCACACGCAAGAAGCCAGTGCTCTACCCACTATGCTACTCAAGCAGTTACCAGCAATTACAGTTACATAGTTTTAATCCGAATTTGTTGCATGTTTATGCAATTGATGTCAAAATAACGAATCTTTTAAAACACATCAATTTGATTGGAAACTAGAGGTTCAATTATATCAAATACCATTTTCACTACCTCAAAACTCTCGTTGATAATGCAAATAATAAGGTTAAGCACCTAAAGGTACATAGAAGACGCTTGAGCGCCAGATGCCGCCTAAAGGCCTCTGTAAACGCTAAAACATGGTACGGGTAAACATGGTTCGCACACCAAGTTCGAGCTGATGTTTTATGTCTACGGGTCTGTGCGTGTACCTGTTTTTTTCCTCACTAACGGTCCGACCTAAAATCAAACCTAGTTTGATTTTGTCGATGTTTGTGGGCGGATCTTTATATTGGTGGTACCATGCACTAGTGATTGCGGACTGGTTTGCCAACATTTACTCGTATGCTTCAAATACATATTGGCCCAATATGTTGACCCAACATATTGGCCAAATATTCACTCAGGCTGGAAGTGAGCCCAACATCAGCCCAACTCGCACCAAGGGGGTGTACATATATTGGCCATAGCCTCTTTTGGTCTTGCTTGGGCCAATATGTATTTCCTACAGTACATGTCATTTTGATCCAGATTTTGTTGGGTTAACATCGTGAGTACAAAATGGCAAGTATACCTAGTGCGATTTTTTCGAGTGTATGAACAATTTACCCTCTTTGTGGAATATGAAGCGAGTGCGTATGCATGAAGCGAGTGCGTATGGTCCTAGCACTGCGACCTCTTGGCTCTATTGTGCCTCTTCAGGGCTATACCCTGTAGAGTTCTTGGAGATACATCTCGCTAGGTCTGAACGGTGTGTGAGATTGTACATTCTCTGCCACTTCTCCGAAGTATCTGCCGCTTCTCCGCAGTATCTGCAGTAGTCGTCTTATCCCTTGCCTGTCTTAAGGAGGTACTTTTTGCAAGGATGATGGCTTGTTGTTTTTAACTTTACTACCTTTGCAACAGAAGCTTGTGTAGCCTAATGGGTAGAGCACTGACTTCTTGTGTGTGGGGTCCCTGGTTCGAATCCAGGTTCAGACGAGTGACCGCGTACCATTTTTGAGTTCACCTAGCTCTGATTTAGGTACCTGATTTAAATTTATAGGTCCACGAATGAAGCTACCACGAATTTCACTATCCAATTTGGTATTCTTGTAACTCATAGCACTCACCAGCGCAACGATGGTATTGCTATGTTCTATGAAGACTGCGTAAAGCTGCTCGGTTTTCGAAATTGGAGGACGCGATCATTGGACCGAGAAAACTGGAGGCATCACCTGCGAGAAGCCAAGGCCCGAGAGGGGCTATAATGCTACGACGACGACCTAAAATAGGTCGTGGACTATAACGGTGTAAACACACCCGACCTTAATATGTATATTGAGTATAAGCTCGCATCAACCTTCTCATTTGACTGACTCAAAATCATTGAAATACACATGTTTGAGAGATAAATGAAACGATCATTATAGTGCATGAACTAAAATTAAACTAAATGAAAGTTGTCACGTACAAACGAGGACTAAATTCGACCCGACCAAATTTTAAATTAGCTTGATGAAAACACCTTAGAACTAGATTCACTTAGACTGCGCTATAGGTTAGGTCAAATTTGTTCCAATCGCTGTAAACCCTACCATTGACTTCCTTGATCAAATGTTGGAGCTCGCTTGTATCCGATTGATTTGCAGAATCACTTCGTTTGAATATCGGCGTGATTCTTGATAGTTTTAGACATGTGGGAAATGATCCTAATTTAAGTAACAGATTGCAGGAATAATCGGCGACTGTATAGCCGATTATTCCTGCAATATCATCATCATCGGGGCACTACAGCCCGAATCGAGCCTTAGCCTCCTTAATACTTCGCCTCCATTCGTCTCGGTTCAGTAACCGCGTCCTCCAGCTCGGTGCTCCCAAAAGTGACCTGCTGTCAGCATCTATAGAATCCTCCCAGCGCTTGCGTGGCTTACCGACTGGCCTGGCTCCGCTCGCTCGCCCCTTGAGATATCGTTTGGGGATTCGATTATCGCTCATTCGTTCGACGTGGCCAGCCCATTGTAGTTTTTGGAGTCGTATGACAGTAGAGACTTCCGGCTCGTCATATATGGAATACAGCTCGTTGTTATATCGGATTCGCCATCCATCTTCTTCCCGTATTGGACCGAGGATCCTTCGCAATACCCTCCTCTCAAACGTATTCAAGGCTTTTTCAGATGCCTGCGTCAGCGTCCAGGTTTTGCTTCCGTAGCATAGCACAGGTCTAATAATTGTTTTATAGATGCGAAGCTTCGTATTCCTGTGTACGCATCGAGATTTCAAAGTGGGAAGCACCGAAAAGAATGCCTTATTGGCTAATTGAATCCGTCGTTTGATTTCGTCAAGCTCATTGCCATCCTTCGAGAGGTTCGTCCCTAGGTACACGAAGTTGTCTACGTTTTCAAGGTTATAGTCCCCTATCGTTATGTTTTGTCTTATTGGCGTCCTTTTCCTTGATTGAGTCATAACTTTTGTTTTTTGTTCGTTAATTTGAAGACCAACTTCCTTGGCGGTTTCGTCTAGAGCTACAAATACTTCCTTAGCGTCGTTGAACGAACGTGACATAATGTTGATGTCATCAGCGTAAGCTACTAGCTGTGTCGACTTAAATAATAAAGTTCCTCTCGTGTCTGATTACATTTTCAAGCGCTAAGTTAAAGAGTACCGGAGCTAATCCATCCCCTTGTTTTGGCCCTGTATTCGTCGAAAACGAGTCGGTCATATTATTCTGAATAAGCACTTGTGACGTGCAGTCGGTCATGGTCATTTTCACTAGGCGTACCAACTTTGCTGGGATTCCGAACTGCAGCATGATGTTATATAATGCAGTTCGGTTGATGCTGTCGTACGCTTGTTTGAAGTCGACGAATATTTGATGGTCATCAATGTTGAATTCCCAGCATTTTTCCAAAATTTGTTTGACCGTAAATATTCGGTCAGTTGTCGATCTTCCACGTCTGAAACCACCTTGATATTCACCAACAATTTTCTCAGCGTGATGGGAAATCCTAAACTCTAAAATTTTTGTGAAGAGCTTGTACGACGTACAAAGTAGTGATATGTCCCTGTAGTTTTCGCATCGCAGTTTATCTCCTTTCTTGTGAATGGGAAATATAACGCTTTTTCGCCACTCATCCGGCATCGTTTCTTGTTGCCAGATGCCTGTCACCAATCCATGGATTGCCCTTAAAACGGAAATCCCGCCTGTCTTCAGGAGCTCCGCGGGGATACCATCGATGCCCGGTGCTTTGTTTGGTTTCAAGCGGTCCATGGCCTGTCAGACTTCATCTCATGTAGGAGGGTGAGATGAGGCACTGTCAAGGTATGTGCCAATTAATGATGGCGATTCGTCGGGTGCGGGGTCATTTCCGTTCAATAGTTGCTGGAAATAGGACGCCCATCTTTCCTTCACCTGTTCTGAGCCACTTATGATGCTTCCATCGGCAGCCCTGCATAGGCTAGTTCGTGGTTTAAAGCCTTGTTTTAAGTGTCTCACTACTTTGTACGCTTTTCGAGTGTTGTAAGCCATAAAGTTGTCATTCATGTTATTCAGCATGGTGTTAAAATGCTTTCGTTTCTTACGTCTAATTATTCTATTAGCTACTCTTCGAAGATGGTCACATTTTTCTTTCTTGGCTCTAGTCGGTCGTTCAATGTGGATTTTGTAGGCCGCATTCTTTTCATTCAACGAGGCTTGACATTCCTCGTCGAACCATTCATTTCTGCGTTGCCCGGCTGTGTATCCCACTACTTTTTCGGCTGCTGCATTCACTGCGCTTTTGATAGTAGCCCACACATCGTTGATAGACTTGGTGTTGGGCGTGGAAGCTAGTTCCATTTCCAGAGCAGATCTATACTCAGCTTCCATCGTCTTGTTTCGAAGCTTGTCGACATCGAACTTGCGTATTGAACTTGCTCTGGCTTCATACGACAGTGATATTCAACATCGATATCGAGTCTTGACTAAGTAGTGGTCGGAGTCGCAGTTGGCTCCACGAAAGGTTCGCACATCTAAAATACTGGAGGCCCACCTTTTCTGAATCAGAATATGATCAATATTCCTGCAATATACAATTTTATTATCTTGAAATCTTCGGCTACAATATTGTCTGAGCCTGTGGATACTTTAGTCTTCAGATTGTCAAAAATTTTGATTTCTTCGGGATTCGTGGTTTGCAAGTAACAGAAGGTGTCGTGGTTTTTTAAAGTTTTTTTTGACGATTTCATCATATGATTTCCTTCCTTTTTGAGATCCAAAATCAGTTTTCGCTCCTCGATTGACTTTCGGAATCTTTTTTTCCATTGGAATCCATAATACAAATTTCATATATTTTCAAATCTAGTTATATAAATTGATCGATTATATAAATAACATAGTCCTTAGTTATTGACTGGAAAGATATAAACTTGGTCATTGATACTAAAAGTAGTATGGTAGAGGAGATATGAAGGTAATCATTTTTGCGCCCAATGTGAGAAAATACCATGATATTTAGTTTAGGTGGGATTCGACTAATAATATCCTAACTAATGCGAGTTCTTTGTATAATGCGTTGGAGCGATTTATATATAATCAAAATACTAGCATTTATTATCAATAGCAGGTGTGGTTTTAGGTGAATTGAAATAAAAACTATGTGCGAGCGACAACACCTAACATATACTATAATAAGTACCTGGCTCAGTGATTACCACTGGAACGCAGGTGTTTTTTCGTAATGTCTTAAGATTCAGAAAAATATTGCGTGGTCATTATTTATGTCGGAAACTTTCAAGAAAACGACGAGTGTTTAGGAGTCCATTTGGAAGATCTAAAGCTGTCTACGTTTTAATACTTAAAAACTGGTACGAAGAAGAGATAGCTTACGTTTGGACCACCAAACACCGCATAATAAACCTTACACAACTACGTTCCCATTTACATGATCATCCCTTAATAAAAATTTTGGCGCCAGAGTGATACCAAGACGCATGCGAGAAAATCCATAAAACCTGGGGACCCAAACAAATCGAAAACACAATAAACTCACCTACCTTGTCTGCCACAGAAAAACTGCTCGTTTTTCGCTTTTCACTCCTTCAAATTGCGCGTGTACTCCTTACGACACCCAAAGGGTTTGTTTTTCAATTTCCCGCTCGTGGCAAACGTCACACAAGACGATATCCACTCTCCACCATATACACACTCGAATCCGAAAAACGGAAAAACTACGCAGCACAACACAGCAGAGGCACCCTCAGCCCGAACTAAACGAACGAAATTCGAAGAAAAAATTCCTGACACACGTGCCTTCACACAGATACCCGAATTCTATTATACAAAATGCGAAAAGTCGACTCCCAAAATATGTGTGTGTTGGTTGTTGGTGGAATTGAAATTGGTTGGGCCGTACCCCTTCTTATTCTTCGTCGCCGTTCTCTTCGTCGTCTGTTTTTCTTCGCGTCTTGTACACTTCTCACTGTTTATTGTAAATATACTTACTTTACGTACGAACTGGCACAATATAGAGAGGAAAAACGTGCTACGCAGCAAAAAAAACTATAAGAAAATACGCAACAGCGTTCTTCAGCGTAGTTTTTCAAAAGATTTCTATTCTTCACGGTTTGCTATTAATTTTTGGGTTTTCCCCAAATTCCGACACTATTTTCACACAGTTATTACCTACGCCTTGTCTTTTCACTGGCGGCGCGCACCTTATTCCCACACTGGGAGCTGCCTGCACATTGCACTGTGAATATTAAAAACGAAATACCCTCGCGCATTAAAACGAAGAAAACACACAAGATTTCTGATTTCACTCCACAAGCAACTTTACCACTCCGATTATCAACAAGATTCGGACTTTAGTGAGATTTTTCACTGAAACTCACCTCGACTGCGACGGGCACATTTCCCGACCGATATTATTTTTGTTTTGATCGCGTTGTAATTTACGACGTAAATGACAGTGACGGCCAAGGCGGAAGTGGGGCAGCGCGACCACATAGTTACGGCGCGCACGCACTCATTCATTCAAACGCTCCAACCCACCCCACGTTCCAAGCGTACGACAAGACCCGGAAATGATGGAAAAGGGCAATGGGCGCGAAGCCTCGACCCGGATTAGCTATTTGAGTAGGATCTCGGTTAGACCGAGATAGTTGTGTGAGTTTTCGTCCAGCAGCTGTACAACGGCGTACGTACGACAAGGAGCCACTCACATTTTCACGGATGCGGAAAAGCGGAAAACACGTACGTAACGGAAACTTCCCGCCCCGACTCGAGCTCGATTGTAGCGCGAAGCAGAAGCAAAACAATAGCGACACAGGACGACGATCCAGCGCGGAGGTGGACGAGACAAGGCGAGACAGTCGGAGGATGAGGAGACCGTGGACAAACCGAACCCAACTAGCAGGCTGCTGGGTGGCGATTACAGACTGTAGCCAAGATGTTCAAGGATGCATCCCTGTATCTTTCCATGCTCTTGCTCTACTGTTGCCGTCGTTTCGTGTCGCTCGCACGAATACGAGCTAAGCACCTTCGTTCGTCGAACAACCCCCCGAAGCGACGAGACGGACGAGGGGCGAATTTGCGAGCAAAACACAAACCACGCACTAGGCACTGTCCCAGAAAAACGGAAAGCATTTACGGCCCCAAGCATTCATTTTCTTCGCCGTTTCTGTTTTGATTGTTACTCGGTTGTTTCTTTTTCGTTCGTATTCGCTGAAACTGAATTTCAATTCTCAAATCGAACGTATCTCGGCCGGAACCTGCCGAAGTCGGTGTTGTCGTCGTTCTTGTTATATTTACATTTTTTCTACAATTTCTTCTTCGGCATCGCGTTCGTACTAGCAGCGCATACTGAAAACACGTTCTGACGGCCGCGGAAAATTAGCACACTGGGCGCGACACACGGCGGGAAATTACCACAAATTCATAAATCCTCCAAGCGACGGACGGAGGTCGAGGCGACCGCAAACAATACCACGAAACAATTCGCCCAGCAGCAGCGCAAAGAACAGTTCTTGCAGACTTTCCGGAAACCGAAAATTGTAATTCCGTTTTATTAAAAGTATTTTCGAATTTGGTTTGATGTCAAACAGATACACGCACTTTTGCATACAATTCGATTAATTATAGCTGTTTCTATTCAATTAGATACTATCGTATTTATTTCACGCGAACACGATACACTTTTTTGTTTGATAAAATATTTCGTGATTACAATTGTCACAAAAATTTCGCGTCAACCGACGGACGTGGACGACCCCACCACACAAACAGATTATTTGCGACTGATTTGATTTTTCGAAATTCCGTCGCTTGTTCTTCATTTCCCTTTTGCCACAATGGGATCGCAATTCAAGAGATTTTCCAAAGGGGAAAACTCTTCTCTTAATTCTCTCAGTATACAGTGGCATTGCCAGATTGATGTTGTATTCTAATGAATGAAATTCAGACGAAGCTGGACTAATAATTGTGTGGATTGGTGTTACAATGTTTTTCCTAAAACAAAGTTCGTTGGCTCGTGATTCGCTGGGTTTTCGAAACCAAACGATTTGTATTTAGAACTAAAATCGCTTTTATTTAACTGAAGTTCGGAAAACGTTAGCGTAAATATAACTATCACAAGTCGATAAAAACAATTTCTCATTTCTTATTTAAAATCTGAACGACTTATCGAACATTCGCCTAGTTTTTCGGCCGTTTGAATGTTCTGATTGATTTTTAAATAGTTGCTCGAATAGATAGATGACTCTGAATTCTCTTAACTAGTGCATGCAACAATATGCTGAAGCTAGAAACGGGATTGTTGATTTAAAGCTATCATTACGCGAAAGAATTTAGCACTGCGAAGTTGATAAATTTTCCGAGGCCAGTGGATGTCGTGAAGCGGCTTCCCGAATGTGTAGCCGTTAGTGCAATAATCCCGAGATTGAAATGGAGATCCCGAAATTCGGGATTAGAATTTTCGGGATTCCGAGATTTCGGGACTTTATAAAAAAAAAACTATTTGAAGGGAATTTAAACAGATATATTGGCTTATTCGTACTCAATTAAAACTTTATTTCAACTATATATACATAAAACCGGAAGCTAAATTCATTATAATGTTAAATTTATGCACATATGTACATGGGTACTAGCAAGTAAGACGTTAATCTATAATTGCATCTTAATTAATCTTATGATCTGATTTCTTCTTATCTTCTTGTTCAATAAAGCTCTTTATTTGGTCATGATAGTTAGCTATAAAATTAGTTAAAAACGAATTGAAATTTAATCAGCATAACGGATGTTACGATAATATAATAAAAATGCATTATTCTTTTTAGTTATTTACATATCAATTACAAAATAATATTGCTTTTCAACGAAACAAGTGATAAGTAATAATATCGATTGGTTCAAACTGCTGATTCGTTTTGAAAGTATGCTCTTAATAAACATAATTCGTCAAGAGTCTCAAAATTTAAACTAGACCTGATTTTGCTGCACATATATCCAGCTGCTGAAAAAGATATTTCGGGTACACTTTTTGGTGGGATATTAAGAATCATACGCCAGTTGTAATTCATTATTACAACTGGCTTCCGGCTCCGCTTTCATTAAACAATATTTCTTTTAGTATTAAGTTCTGCTTTCTAATTCCCAAAATGGGTTGAATTTTATCAATCCCGAAATCTCGGGAGTCCGGATAAAAAATTCGGGATCCCGAAAATGTCCAAAATGTGTCGGGATCCCGAGATCCCGAAATCTCGGGATTGCATGCCCTAGTAGCCATCGTCACTTTTTGCTCAACTACTACAGATTCTGTTGCGGCAGTAGTAAGAACAGAGGAGGTTTGTAATCGCGCCCGACCCGACTGACCAGTCTTGCTACTGGTAGCAGTGTGGCCAGATCTTTGCGAGAAAATATAGCCCAATTTCAAATTTTCATAGCCCAAAATAGCCAAAATTTCTTATTTGTAGCCCAAAAACCGCTACCCCAGATTTATAACTAATGCTTGGTTCACACTTGACACTTCTCTCAGACATAAGTTTCGGAGATCTCTGACACAAATATCCGAGAAGAGTTCTCACTTGGCCACAAAAGGCTCGAGACTTTTCTCTCGGATACAAATTTGTAGAAGTGTCAGAACATTGATTGGAGATAAGTGTCAGAAGTGTTTTGATTTGACGCGAAGCGTCTCGAGACTTTTGTAAGAAATTTCATTTCATTTTTGACGTAGACGCAATGGGGCTGATTAGACTATAATATTTAAATCCGTAAAACTCGCACGAAGTAATTGTAAAAGTAATTGTAGCACAGAAGTTGTTTGAAACAGTAAACATTTTCGATATCATATACCGATAACATTTTATTCACAACGTATTTGAAAAGGGGAAAATGTGAATAAATTACAGGAACTGTGTGGAAATTTTTGAAAAGTCCTCGAAAAAGTAAGCGTAGAAGGGCACTTATTTTTTCAAGGGCTTTCCTAGAATGTTCACACAGAAAATAAAAGCTTACAAAAACAACTTGCAAATTTGGATGACACAAAAATTAAATTAGTATAAGAAACAACGGCTGAATATTTTATTTACCCGATTTCATACATTCAAAACTATGAATGCAAGTTTTGAAATAAATTATTTTTTCGATTAAATACTTTTAAAAGGAGATATACGTCAAACAATTTCACTTGTGGGCCTCCAAGCAAAAAATTGAAGTGTGCTTTGAAATAAAATGAATAATTTTTAAACATTGACTTAGTTTAAGCGAGATCCCAATTTAACCCCTATTCGGGATTATCCCAAATATTGCTTCGTATAAACGGGCAAAAATGGGCTTTGGATTTTCCGAAAATCGAATTGCGTATATCCATAGTTTTTAGGAATAGCTTACACGCAAAGAGAAACTGTACTGTATAAATGTGGCAAGATAGGAAGTTTAGGTTACGTTGAACATTTCAGTTAACGTACGAAGAAGGCAAGAATGAATGAACGAGAAACATTTAGCGATAGCTGAATATTTTATTAACTCGTTTTTGTTTTTTCTGAAGCGTCGCTCCAAATCAAGAATGAATTCCACAAAAAGGATAATGGATAGCAGACCAAGTGCACAGCGTTTACCAAAAGTCGCCATGTTGAAAGATCACTTTCATTTACAGATTTCATATGCACACTCACACATAGTCATCTCGCGTCAACCCAACGGTTCGGGATTGAGCTGATATTCGAATTTGACCGTTTAAACCATGATAGAATGGTTTATACGACGTTCTGACTGGCATAATCCCAAATCGGGATTAAATTGGGATCTCGCATAAACTAGGTCATAGAATTTTGAAAGACTGCGATTTGAATTCACTATCGGAATTAACAAAAAAGCTGCTACGGCTTCTTTGTTTAAAATTAAAAAAGACATCACCGTCCTTTAAAAGAGACATCTACTCAATCTTCCGGGAGAGGTTCGTTTGTGGTCGTAAATTGATCGTATCCTGCCAAATTTTGAATGTCTGCTGGAATATTTAAATTCTTATCACTTTGAATTTGAGCTCTCATCACGATCCCGCTTTCGACCTTCAGATTTCGAGGGAACCTACATTTACAAAAACACTTTTGTAATTGTACGTGGAGACACTTTATTCCTAGCAGATCGTTATTACCAGAGAGCTTCAAATATGGAAACTAATTTAATTGGGTCTGAAGAACGCTCAGTATTTTCCAGAGCTCACAATATGAGGTTCGTCATATAAGTGCAGTAATTTAGTTTTATGTTTGGTATAATCCTCTGATCTAAGGGCTGAAAAAGGAAGTGCAAATATGTGGAAAAGCTTGATGTCTTCCAGATTATCAATGCTATCACATCTAGCTTTATCAAAAAAGGTGGTGATGTTTCGGTTATGTGTTTGCATTTCAATATCAAGTGTTCATCCATTCTTTAAAAATAGCACACGTCAACTAAGGTTTTGTGTTAGCTCGCCAAGTTGTGCCCAAACTTAGCTTGATGTCAATTCTTGCCAACGATATTGATCTTTCGGTTTTTCTTATGGAGTTTCCATTGCAACTGTCACGCGTTTTTTTTTCAAGGTTCTCCATATGTACATTTTTTCTATATAAGACGTAGTGATTTTTGAGGTGTTACTCTAAAAAATACTCCTGTTCCATCAAGACTATAGATATTTGAAGCATCACAGCCATCACATAACATTCTTAGCTGTGACTGAAATCCCTGAACTATGTCTAAATCAACATCAGTTTCTTCGCCACAAAGCATGCCGTATTGAATATTGTAGTTCTTTTGACGGATTTTAGCTTTTTGTTTGATCCTTTCTGTTTTAATTTTGTAGTGATTTGACGGGCTTTACTGTGAAGTATCTGGCCGGATATTGGCAAATTTTTAGAGCGTGTCTTAGAAGACCATTAATACAATAATTTATCTATCTGGTACTATGGTAAATTTAATTTCAACCGCTTTTTCCCAGTGTCTCCAAAATTTCCCAACGTTATTTAATTTCCAGTTGGTTTTTGTTTTTTTAAATACGATGCTCCTGACTCTTCCTAATTTTAAAGCTAATTTTAAAGCTAGCTTCTTTGTATGAGCAATTGTTTGTCACTTAGATCGTTGTATTTTGCACTCATGGTAAATTTTTTCAGTTGTTTTGACTTCGCCTGAACAAAGGTTCAAATATTTACATCATAATTATGAAATGAATTGCATTCATACTTGCTTAAAGGGAAAACATACAACAATGCTCAAATAAATCAATATTTTATTATTATCATAATACCAATAAAATTCAAGCTATCTATAACGTACCGAATTCTACACATTAAATAATTTTTCAGCAGAAAATTATGCAGAAATTATACGAAAACTGACGCGTTAGCCAGCTAAGCTACCGACCCCGACACTTCCAACTTGGACTTGGATATTGCTATCTACTTTTCGCAATTGTATCGCAATTCACGTATTTTCCTAGCTATATATACTTCTTAAGCTATGACTATGTCACGGAGCGATGGTTGCTCCAGGAAACCGAGGAGAGAGTCAAGATCTCAAGACCTGACCTCTGGAAATTATGTACGATAATCTGGTCCACGTGGAAAAGCCTGCGAATTTTATTCTGGTAGCTTACACTGATGACGTCGCAGCAGTAATCATTGCCAGATCTGTCGATTTCGCCCAATTTAAACTTAACTAAGTAATGAATGAGGAGGGTGGAGCAATGGATGGCTGAACAAGGCCTTACGCTGGTGGTTTCAAAGACAGAGATTGTCATGCTGACGAAGTGGATTATACCAACTGTTGGGCAGTCGGCTCCGTAGAGGGTCTAGACTAGCAAGTCAGCCAGGACTAGACTAGCACGGCAGGGAGTGATACTGGACACCAAGCTGACCTATTGGGACTCATTTCACATACCCTATGTGATAGAGCCTTTGTAGTCGTCACTTCGCTGAGTAGGTTAATGGTCAAAGCTGGCGGATTCGGTCAGACGAGAAGCAGGTTGCTGATGGTAACGATCAATTCTGTCTTGCTACATGGGTGCATGGGTGCAATTCTGTAGTTGCTGCACGCTTTCAGAAGAGACCGTGATTGTGGTATCGGAAGCAGTCCCGATTGGTCCATTGGCGCGCGAACGCAAGAAAGGGTACTTTCTTGCTCTTACTCTTGCTCAGAACCGGGTAGTCCTGAAGCTCTGACGCGTGTGCGTACGTGAATCATCGGACTTTGGATTGAAAATAGTGAAAGACTTGGACGGTTAAGCTAATTGGCCTATTGAGCCTCGGGTTAGCCGTAGCCACGGAGAGGTAAACCTTTGTCAATTCTTGGTAGGGTACGGTTACTTCAGGTTGTTGTTTTTTTTAAGTCCGCGAGTACCCTTAGGATGAAGCGCTGCTTAGGCGGGTCCCGATTCGGAACCTGGTGAGCTTGATATGTCACCCTGAGTTCTCGTCAGCAGATTGTTTTTCGCCATTTTCACCAGGGAAAAAATATAAGTATGCTGAATCATCTGCTGTCAGAAACTTTTTAATAAAGTGGTGTTAAGTGTGCAGCAGCTCGTACCTCTGGCGGAAGAGCTCCTTCCGGAAAGATAGAATGGCAGTTAAGTAGTGGTTTAGATGGCAAGGAGGCCACCAGTTGTGAGTGCAAAGTGGAAGTGGGTATTTGAGGGGGAGTTTGCTTAGCAGCCAAACAGACTTCTGTTATTTGAAATCGAAATGCATTGAATTTCAAAACGTACAAAAGCCGGCAAGTGTAGCTTTCACTTACGAAAATGGGACATCGTGTTTCATCCCATTCGTAAGATTCTCTAAATTCTTTCCCTATTTCTTGGTGCTTCTCCACCCTATATTTTAATGACATCAGCCTCCCGCTCTCTGTAGAGCTTGCTAATCAGCATACCACCATCCGTCCAGGTCGTATAACAGTCTGCTCCGCTAAAGCAGACTAGGGGCCTTCACGGCCATTTTTAGGGCACCCTGTTCACATGGATGACCAAGCACACATGGATGACCGAGTTGAAAAAGCCACATAAGAGCAACGGCCGGCTATGTAAGTCAACAAGTTCTGGTTCAGCTAAGGTCTCAGCTTGGAATTCAGAGCTTAACCCGAGGCGGAAAAAACGAAATCGTCTAGGGCAAGAAAGGAAGCTGTGGTAATAAAGCCTACCCAAGGGAAGAGTTATGCAGAAGTCCTTCAGCATATCTGGGCAGGGGTAGACCCAAGCAAAGTGGTGGCACAAGTTCACCAAATCAGGAAGACGGCAGACGGTGGGGTACGTGTGACACTGGAAAAGTGGGTTTCGGGGAGCTTAAAAGGATCGTCTCGAAAGCCAAAATCGGGATACTCGTCCTTGACAGTCTTACGACAGAAGAAGAAGTGATAGCATGTGATTCGGGAGAAGGAGATTCTGAACGTAAAAATTACCTTATTTCCCCCCAATATGCGCGTGAACAGAGGAAAGTCGTCGTTGAACTGGATGAAGCAAAAGTTTTAAAGCTAGCTGATACTGGATAAATTAGAATTGCTTGAGTTAACGCTGCGGCCTGAAGTTGTGCACTGTTTCAAGTAAATAGGGTACAGTAATACTAAAGAAGACTACAAAGGACCAGACCGTAGAACTAACTGGTGGAAGCGCGAACAAGTTGAATACGATGCATTCTGGTTGCTGTGCAACAACAAAGGCAAAGCAGGCGAAGCCTAGTATGTTCTCTAGTCAGGAACATGCAAAGTCTTCCGAGAAGCACTCAATGCGCAGAAGAAGTTGCTGCGTGGATGCGGGTTCTCCAGGGGAATCTGCAAAGATGACGCACTGCGGACGACTTACTAACGCAGCTTATGTATGAATCCAAAGCTCAAATCGCAATAGTCAGCGAACAATATAGAAGAAGAAATCCAGAGATATGGTATTCAGACACTTCAAGCTATGCAGCCATATGGGTTGCAGACACTCGGAAAGTCGGGATTGTTCGACGAGGTTTAGGCGATGGATATGTTTGGATTGCAAACTGCGGCATCAGCTTTGTCAGCTGCTATATCTCACCGAACGACCCAATAAGGGAATTTCGTAGAAAAATAGAAGCATTAGAAGACGTTCTTCAAGATCTTCCTGGCAAATTGATAGAAGCTGGCATCTTTAATGCGAGAGCTTTGGAATGGCGGCTGCCGACTCAAAACACAAGGGGGAGATTAATTATGGAAATTGTGTTCAGGCTGAATATGGTCGTGGTGAACAGGGGCTCAACACCAACCTAGCGCAGACCAGGCTTAGGTGAGTCCATTCCGGATATAACTCTTGTTTCGGAGACGTTGTCCATGATGGCAAGGGACTGGAGAGTGATGGAGGAGTACACTGAAAGTGATTACAACTATATTACATTATGTTTCTAGGAAGACAAGAACTCTAGACGGAAGATACTCGGGTGGAATATTTCAAAGTTGGACAAGAGGAAGTTATTGGAGTCATTTGATGACAGCTTTGCTGACAAAGTCAGCACAGGACAAGCAAGGGTATCAATGGGCCGGGGTAAATAGGTACAATTGTAAATTTCACCATGGGATAGATTCGGCAAGCGTGCGATACGTTGATGCCACTTCGAAAGTCACTATCGGGCAAACAGAGCGCTTATTGGTGGACTGAGGAGATAGCAGAACTAAGGCGAAGACAGCGGTTGATTGGACGACCAGAATCTTTGCTACTTGCCGCGAAATGGCACAAAAAGAACTGGGAATAGCTACAAAGTGGAGGAAAAAGCAAATGTGGCAAACTCTATGCAAAAAAGTGAACCGGAACTCGTGGGGTCAAGGCTACAAAATAGTATCAGTTAGGCTCAGACACATGGCTCCCAACCTACCTATGGAGGTGGTTGTCCTGAGGAATATTTTAAATTTGCTGTTTCCAGCGCACAACGTGAGAGCAGAAAACGACCACACAGTCTGCCAGGAAGATATCTTACTGTTCACTGAAGAAGAAATACGCAGCGCGAATGCCAGAATGAAGAACCGAAAAGCCCCAAACCCGTACAATATGCCAGTAGTAGTTCTAGAAGTATTGGTGGGGAGACACACGTCAACATTACTACGCATGTATTATGAATGCTTACTGGCGGATGTCTTTGCGTCACTCTGGAAAGGGCTGCGACTTGCTCTAATTGCAAAGAAAAAAGGGAGATCCTAACACACCACCAGCGTACAGACCTCTCCGCATACTTGATACTGCAGGAAAACTTCTAGAAGGGCTACTGAAACCTCGGCTAAAGGTGGCTATAAGAAGAGCTGGCGACCTATCGAGAAACCAACATGGATTCCTTAGCGGCCACTCAACAATAATTGCCATCTGCGAAGCTATTAGCGCAGTAAATCGCGCAGAGACCGCTTGTGATTGACCCACAGTGTTTTTCGTAACGCTGGACGTCTGTAACGCTTTAAACCCGGCGAGATGGACAGACATATTGGATTCTCTTCAGCGACATTTTCAGATAGAGGAATACTTGCTGGCAATGGTATGAGACTACTTGAAGGTTCGCCATTTGATTTATGAAAAATCAGGGAACTGTACGCAAAACCATTATACCTGCAGCAGCACAAGGGTTCATTCGTGGGCCAGATTTATGGAATATTGCTTATGAAGGGTATCTTGCGCCTCAAACGGCCGGAAGACGTGCTCTTGGTGGGCTATGGGTTATATTATGGTAATGTAGCCGCTGTCATTACATCTAGAAATCCTCGAAAAATCCTCAAGTCACCAAACTCAAACTCAATCAAGTAATGAGAAGGATTCAAGGCTGGATGAAAAGCCATGGTCTCCAGCTGGCGATTGCAAAAACTGAGATTGTCATGCTAA
The DNA here is from genome assembly GCA_963978885.1 of Nemotelus pantherinus. Classification (NCBI taxonomy): domain Eukaryota; kingdom Metazoa; phylum Arthropoda; class Insecta; order Diptera; family Stratiomyidae; genus Nemotelus; species Nemotelus pantherinus. The sequence continues at coordinate 56,657,573 of OZ022264.1, read as the reverse complement.
TGAAGAGGCACATTCCAACCATTATACCCATGACGTTTGACTCTGAAGTACTTGAGACGAGAAAATCGGCTAAGTATCTTGGAGTGATGTTGGACTCCAAGCTGGTTTATGAAGAGCACATCTGAAAAGTATGCGATAGGACACTACTGGCTGCTATTTTGCCTGGAAGAATCATAGCAAACGTCCATGGTCCTAGTGTGAGTAAACGTAAGCTCCTTATGACGGTGGCTCACTCAATGCTGCTGTATGGCGCGGAGATATGGTCCAGTGCGTTATGGTTTGAAAAGTATCGAGCTAAGATGGTGAGGGTTCAGTGTAGGGGAGCGCTGCGAATTTCAAGTAGCCACAGAACAGATTCAGCAAACGCCGTGCTAGTGATAGCGGGAGGAATCCCAATTGACCTATTGACGAGCAAACGCAGGGAGATGTTTCTGAACAGAGGTGAAGTGGGAATATAAATTTTGGGCGCTCAAGCACGAGCGCGAACGCTTGAGCTTTGGGAGGACGCTGGGCTTTGAGCTCGAAGGGAACATGGACGATTAGACTAATTTACACCTTAAAACCTTGGCTTAATCGCGACTACAGTGAAATAAATTTCTACCTGTGCCAGATCCTATCGGGCCACGGCTACTGCAGGAAATACCTTCACTGAATGGGGAAACTCAGGACGGAGTTCTATAAGTATTGTGCTAAGAAAAGTGATGACGCTATGCATACCTTTTTTCATTGCACTCACCTCAGAAGGGAGCGCCACAAGCTTTTCTCTGCAATTGACCTTGTGACACCGGAGTCAATCGTGGGGATGATGCTACAGTCAGACGACGCCTGGTCAGCTGTGTCAGAATATGTGGGGCTGGTATTGCGTTTGAAAAAACAGGAAGGATGCCTCACAGATAGAACAGAAGTAACCCGTTGGGACGTTTGATAGGTGCAAGTAGCACGACCGAGTTGAAGTAATGCGAAAGCGGTTCCGGCTCGGATTTCCGTGGTCGGCGAATGATGTTTTTTAGTGAGTCGAATCTCACATAATTCTGTATTGTTCGCAGGATTCAAGGTTTTTGACACACGTTCCCCCAAAAAAAACTCGGAGCGTCTTGGGCAACGTTCTGTCTAGACTAGATGATTCTGAAAACAGAGGAAGAAGGTGCGGCAGGTATAGTGGCAGGAGAGGGCCTCTAATTAACCTTGGTTGCTAGTGGTGAGGATAATTCGAAACAATTCTCCTTCCAAAGTAGCAACAGGAATTCTGCTCTTCCGCTTATCAACCACGAAGGAAGAATTAATTTTCATCCAAGAACCATAGGCTATGCAGACTACACACTAATGGATACAGACTGCTAGCAGCAGACAGTCTTGAGAAGTCTCGAGTTTGTGTTCTTGCCAGGATTTTTTTTTCTATGATAATGCCAAGGCTCAGGGGATGCCCTATTACGCTATAGCAAAGCCTTGGCGGAAGGAAATTTAAGGAAGGGGAGAAAGGAAGGGTTTAGTTTGCAGGAGATAGCGATGCACGGTTCGCTTGAACAATTGTGGCTCATAGTTGGCGGGGAAAACAGTAGATGGAAGACTGTTCTATAATCGTATTGTCCTAGACAAGAAAGAATCGTGAAAGTTGACGGTACGACTGGCACTGATCGAAAGAGTATGAGAGTGAGCGCGTTAGGAGGCTCAGGTGTTGCGCGTAGGAGGTGCTCTACAAGGGAGCTGACTTGATATTTCATTAGAGCAAAGTCCATAATAAAAGTAATAAAGAAGAGAAAGGCAACCCACATTACGTCGGTGCTCAAGGGATTCAATACGTGAGGTAACAGTTTCATCGCCAATAAGCTTGAAAGCTTTGCGTTGGACTTTGTCTAGTTCCGTTAAAGCAGTGCGGCCTGCCCCAGCCCATACATGGGAGTTATACTCAAATCTTGGTCTTACGAGAGTCTTGTAGATGTGCGCTATGTCTGATGGTGTAAAGTATATCTTGCCTCTCTGAAGAAATCCTAAGCATTTTTCACAATTTGAAAAATATGGCTGGTCCAGCTTAGTTTGCTGGAGATGTTAAACGCTAGTAGGTTCAGCGAAGGTGATTCGGAAATACTCACACCATCAACGGAAATAGTGTGGCTTGCAGGAGGAGGGTAAGGCTTGAGCGAAAGATGACAGCATTGGGTTTTGGACGCATTAAACACAACACGGTTCGCTGAGTCCCAAGCGATAATGTTTAATAAGTCCCTGTTTAGCGATGCAAACATGCAATTTCTACTAACAGAAGTAGCATTTCCACAAGAGTTGGCTATTCTGTCAAAAGCGTATGCGAAGTAAAGGGTGCTGTCATCAGCAAAACTATGAATCGGATTGAAAGTGGAGGAAAGGAGCTCATTTATAAATAAAAAAAAGAGAGTTAGTGAAAGAACAGTACCTTTTGAATCCCCGGAATCGGTGGTGTGGACACAAGATTTGTGTCCACCCAGAACAACTTGAAAGGAACGATCTACGAGAAAAATGCACGAAGCTTGACTAATAGGGCAGGGTGCCAGACTCTGTCAAAGGCCTTCGAAATGTCAAGAGAAACGACCATTGCTTCACCAAAATTATGGAGACAACGGTTCCATCGCTAAGTGAGAAATGTAAGTAAGTCCCCAGTGGAGCGCCCAGAACGGAAACCATACTGGCGGTCGTTGATTAGATGGTTCAACTCAAGATATTTCATTAATTTTGAGTTCACGAGAGATTCGAATACCTTAGACAGAACCGAAACGATTGCAATAGGTCGATAGTTAGAGGGATCACAGGCCCCCCCCTTTCTAGGAATGGGCTGAACGTGGGCAAGCTTCCATGCGGAAGGAAATATTCCAGTCGAATATGACAGGTAAAATAGTTTGCGCAGAGGTTTAGCCAAGGCGGAGGCGCAGCACTTTAGTACGAGGGGCGAAATACCATCAGGGCTGGCAGATTTGGACACGTCAAGCTTGGCGAGAATTTTCAATACCTCTCTTGCGCGGAAAAATAGAGGCCCTTGCTTGAAAACGCACATTGGAGGAGTAGGAGGACTCAGTGATGAAGGTGGTAAGTAAGAGTTTGTAGCAAAAATCTCAGCAAAAAGATTAGCTTTGTCCAGTGACTCAGTAAGTACGTTACCACCATGAAGAAGAGTTGGCACGGAGGAACTGGAGAAGTTGTTCTTAATCCTTTTCCCAAGCGACCTGAAGCCTTTGCTTCCTTTCTGGCTTGCAAGGACCTTTTGTTTGATATTTTGGTCAAACTGGAATTTAACTCTTCTGATGGTAGATGTACAGGTATTTCGAGCAGTCTTATAAAGGATTTTTGATTCCTCAGACGGAAATAGCTTGTAATTTTGGAATACCGCCTCCTTAGTGCGAAGAGCCTCTTGGCATTCGTAACTAAACCATGAGGTTGTAGTTGGCTTAGTGTTCTTAAAGTCATGCGGAATAAAAGTGTACATTCCATACCATATGATGTCAGTTATGGTGGAAGCTATATATTCGACGTTCTTTGTTGCAAAGCAATCGGACCAATCGACCTCTCTGATATATTTTTTAAACGCAGTCCAGTCAGCCTTGCCATAATGTCAGACCAGTCGTTTGGTAGGAAACTGATTAGTGTTATAATACGAGTATTCTTGTTCTTCACAAAAATTCGAAGCAACGTAAACATGACTATTGGAGAGCAAATGGGTCAAAGAACATGCTGAATTGCATCTTATTACATGGTATAAGACCATATTACAAATCCTCCTTGTCAAATAAACAGGATGGATGCAACTACAGAGATTTATGGGTCCCTTATGATAAGAGCTGACTCTTACGCCCATTACAAAGTGAGGGGCAACCCCAAAACAAATTGTGGAGGAAAGGCATTTCTTGACTGATGAGGTTTTTTTTTGGTAGACACCCAGTTGCCTATAGAAGTAATGCTACTATGGCTGAAGAAGTGTTGTGTTTATTTTTAAACCAGTGAAAGCATCGCAAGTTAAACTTAAGGACTATAGTCCGATATGTCTTAGCTCTATGTTGTTAAAGATTGTCACGATTCGTAGAAATTTTGTTAACACAATCGAACAGAGAACATAATATAAACATATCATACAACAACCACAATTTACGAGTTAGTTAAGATTGTTAGTTTAGACGTTAGTTTTAGATGTTAGATAGTTAAGTCAGCTGTTAGTTTTATCTAAGAAGCTACAGCAAGACAACACGAGTCATCACTGAGCGACACGAACTCAAATGGACATCGATTGAAGGTACCTGAAAACAATCTGGAACATGAACACAATCTTGAACAGGTAACATGAAAACAATCATCACCAAGTCAAACAATGGTACGCACAAACATCACCATAACTATCAACAACGAGATCCAGATCGCGACATGGCCAAAACACAGCGATATCTATGAGATATCGCGAATTGAATTGTTCCGACACAAATTAACCGACAAGGCAGAGCAACGTATGGGCCGAGCGGTCAATGTCGACGAGACCAGACCAAGGCCAACAATTGACCTACATACGATGGATACCGAGCGGATGCCCGAATTGCCGATTCCCGAATTCAAAGCCACGGATCGAAAGACGATTAAAGTATACGCTGTGATTTTCGTATAATTGACCCGAGATGCGGAGGGTAGTCGAAATACGTGGAAGGAAACCGAGTTCTGGAGGACACTAGCACACGCGCCAAGAAACATTTACACCCGAAAACTTTGACACGCACAAATCCTCGCACGGAAACTCGGTGGCGTGAATACACTATCGGAAGTGAAAAATAGCTAACATGATTGAATAAAAGATTACCGGGAGGATCGCGAACATGTTTTCTCACTGAATATTGGGATTTGTAACGCAAATTAGCCACCTACCTGGAATTTGATGCCGAAAATCCTGGAACACCACCCGAATTTAAGAAGAATTTATGTATTTACGAATGTTGACATTCGGAAACGTCAAGTGGGAGAAATGTTAGTGGAGATGTCCCAAGTCAGACTGTCCCTAGTTGTGACGTGTGGTGAATACGATACCCAACACTCAGATGAGTGAAATCGAATTCGGGTGAGTGCACCAAACGGATTTTGAAAATCCCGCTGCCGCCAGGAAAATTTTCCTGTGAGCGGGATCGATGGAAAGAACTTTCTTTTTGGTGCGAACTCAGTGAGTGGGCGGAGGTCTGGAGCTGTAGGTGCAAAAATTAAACTGATACCTTTCTTTTTTTATTCTGGCTTTTTGGGCATATTTTGACGTGGATTGGAAGAGGTATAACCGCCGACGGTAATCAAGTAAAGTTGGAAGCGGCAGCGTTAAAAACGAAATCATTTTCTTGGACATTGATCGCGATTGTGGTACCGGTAGAACTGCGAAGGAAGATCCCTGGTTGCGTGGATGATAGAACGGGTTGACGAAGCATGAATTGAGCTAGGAGAACGAACCGTGAACTACTTTTGGAAGATAATCATCTTTTGCCGTCGACGAGCATTGATCTGCGGAAAGGGCCCCATCGAGGGAGAGAACACGTCTTGACGATCGAGCAGAGTTAGATAACAGGTTAGATAGCAACTAAGTTTCGATTGTTAATTGAATTTAGTATAGTGTGTTTTTTTTTAAGCGAAAAGAAATTTTAGAAGACTACCATTGAATGGTAGCACAATAGACACTAACGTGATCGGAATTTAAATTATCATTATTACGTAAGTGAAATAAATTGTGTTATCGTAAATTGAGCCGGATTGTCATTATCGATAGCGATACGGGGTTGTGCATAAGAGGCCGTCATCCTCTTCTCGCTTCAGGGCGACGGTAGCGTGGCAGTGTTTAGGGTTAGAAGCGAGTGGTGCCCACCCGCGACCTTTTTCTTCGCGAGCAAAGGCCGCCCGAAACTGCCGCCCTTGTAAAGGGTTCTAGTGCGCGTTGCTGAGAGTAACGGTGACAAGATTCTGGAAAGTATAATTAGTACTTTGTCAAAAAGTCAATTGATCCTACGTTAATCCCGCAGTCAATGTATCAATATATCAATATGTGACCATTTGGTTAAAATTGATGTTAGACTGTTTCATCAATCAGGCCATCTTGAGTGCTTCTAATGTGTCTTCTTGCACTAACTAACACATAGTCGGGTCAATATAACAGATTCGCATTACCATAAAATAGCCCATAGACTGTCCAAGTGTTTTCTTTTTGTATCAGAACCTGATTTTTGATGATCTCTTAACTGACATGTGTCAAATTTTACGGTATTATTAATAGACGATGTATTGATGCACATTGTAAATTTCAATACTTCTTCTTTCATATGATTCCCACAGTAGTATATGAACAATAAAACTATTATTGCTATCCCCCTACTCAACAGTATTCTTCAATTTCAAATTAAATCATAACTTGAATGACAATCTCACACTATTGCAATAAAATACGGGTAACAACTTCAAATTTGGTCAATCAAATAATAAATCAACTCTGAAAATTGAATCAATCACAATTACCGATGACAAATCATTCATTTACTTTGTTTTTCACCAGATAGCAATAGCTAGTATGAGATGAAGCAAAAAAAACGCATTTTTTGCATATTTTATAGACATTTTGCATATTTGAACCGAGCAATAGAGTCACAATTGCAAAGGAGTTGTCATGGATGCTGCCATAAACCCGGCAATTAAACAATGCTCGATGGAGAGAAAAAGTGCTTCTTGAGGGTTGTGTGTCTCGGCAACAATCAGTATAGATCCCACGTAAATTCTGATCAATCAACGCTTTATTAAATTAAGAGCATCAGAAAAGGTTAAATGAATTATTGAACTATGATGTGACTAAAAGCCGATGGACATTGTACACAATAGCGAATCGATAGTAAATCGTGTAGAATGTGTGATACATATTGTTTGTTATATGCCAATAGTTTGGATATTTTTTAGGTTAAGTTATTTAAGAATTTGATTTACGAGTATACATAATAGCTGTTATGGTTATCTGATGGAGTTTGATTTTCGACTTGAATTATTAATTTTCGGTGTGCTAATCTATTTTGATTTAAGATAAGGATAAACTCATAAATATTCAATCAATTTGTTGGAATGTGAAAAAAGATGCAGTCTTTTTTTTTCAGAGAACAGGGAAATCTTTTACTTTCATATACTTAAACTAGTGTGAATGATTTATTTCTACTGCCAACAATTTCTCCAGCTGACTTTTAAGAATTTAGGAATTGACTATAAAGCAAACAATGGAACAATGATAACATACCTGTGATAGAGAAAAATGAAGTAGGTTAGGTTAGTTAGTAAAGAGGGCTGCCGGGAACGCGGCTTGCATTAGGCCACCAGTTTGGGCCCATTTGCCACCCTCCGCTGGCTTTTTAGAGCTGCGAAGTGACCGCTTCGCCAAACTGGATCAGCTGACTCAGCTTGACGGTATTGGCTCTGCTAACCCTTGAAAGTGGTAAGAACCAAAAATCTTGAGGCGTATATTATTTGGGGCTGGACAATCACAGAGAGTATGCTCGATGGTGTCCTCTTCCATCTCGCACCTCTTGCATAAATTGCTAGATGTCAGTCCCATTCTGTTCGCATGAGATGCGGTAAGGCAGTGCCCTGTGAGCAAACCAACCGTGGCTCTCAAGCGGTTTCTGCTGAGCTTGAGCAGTTTCCTGCTTTTGCTTGGGCCAGGTGATCAGGTGATGGCCATAATGATGGCCATCCTGTTTTCCCATTCGGACTTCAGTTTGGCCCATATGGCGGCATCAAGTTTGCTTGTGGCGTCAGCGATTGACCGTGGTACAGTGATGCAGGGGCTATTGCTAGCTCCTGAACCTTTCCTCGCCAATTCATAGGCTTTTTCGTTGCCCATGACCCCACTATGCCCTGGCACCCACATAATCCGGATAGAAATATGCCTTGCCTTTTGATTGAGAGCCATTCTGCAAGCGTTAACAGTTTTTGAAGAACATCTGTAAGACGCAAGAGCGAGAATGGCTGCTCTGCTGTCGACGCAAATCGTCATTGACCTGGTTGATATTCCGCTAATGGACTCAACTGCCATGCGTATAGCCTGTAATTTAGACTGAAAGACGGTAGCATGGTCCGACAGTCTACACCACAGGTTAAGGCTAAAATCCGTAGAAAACACACCCGAGCCAACTCCTGTGTCCGTCTTTGACCCGTCCGTGTAAATCCAGACGCCCCCATCGGTGGTAGCTTCCTTTTTCTGCTAGTCTGTTCTTGTGGGTATCTTGATCTGGAAATTCCTGCCACACGCCGGAATTTTTAGCGCGTATCACCGCTAGGCTTGCACTTCTAAAGATGAATCGATCTAGGGGCATGAGTCGCAAAATCATTTCCAACCCAGCCGTTGGGGTGGTTCTTAAAGCGCCCGTAATACATATGCAAACTAATCTTTGCAGTCTTGTTAGCTCCTTGATATTAGTTTTACTCTCCGCTGCCTTCCACCATGCGATCGCCCCATACACAAAAATCGGCCTCACTACACATGTGAATATGTAATAGGCTGCCGTAGGTTTAAGACCCCAGGTATGGGAGTAGGTGGACCCGCACGCAAAAAGTGCTGCGCGAGTCTTACTAATTCTGTGCTTCACGTTAGCCCCCCAGTTCAGTTTCCTGTCTAGTATAAAGCCCAAATATTTAACACTATCAGCAAGTTCCAATGTTATACCATTGAGGTTAGGCGTGGCAATAGCCGGCACCCTGTGTCTCCTTGTGAAGAGTACAAGTTCGGTTTTTGTCGGGTTTGCCCTAAGACTGACTTTTCTGGCCCAGGTTTGGATATGGTCCAGCGCCGATATCATAAGGTCCGATAAAGTTTGTGGGAACGCACCCCTCACAAGTACCACAATGTCATCGGCATACGCCACCACCTCAAAGCCACTGGCCCTTAAATTCTCCAGTATTTCGTTGACTGTCAGGAACCACAAAAGGGGAGATATAATCCCTCCATGTGGTGTTCCGGTTCCGACTATTCTTTCCGCTTTGGCCTCCAAAAAGGTAGCCTCAATCCGCCTGCTCTTGAGCAAGTCCGATGCCCAGGTGGCCAGAGTTTTATTCACTCCATATCGAACCAAGGCTTCGATGATACTTGTGACAGTGACGTTATTGAAGGCCCACTCAATGTCTAAGAAGGCTGCCAACGTGAATTCCTTTTGCCATAAGGATTTTTCTATTGTACCGACAACTTTGTGTAATGCCGTATCTACTGATCTGCCCGCTAGATACGCGTGTTGATCAACACAGAGTCTCGCGACATCAATCGAGCTTTTGATGTGTAGATCAACAAGCCTCTCTAGTGTTTTGAGCAGAAACGATGTTAAGCTGATTGGTCTAAAGTCCTTCACGGTCCTCCACCCAATCCCCGTTTTCCCTTCGCAAAAACGTAGGTACGCCGGGGGTTACGCTTAGGACCTCCCTGATTCTGGCAGCCTCTGTACATCCTTCAATGCTCCCACCGAATTCCCTCAATGAGTCACGCTTGGCTCGTCTTATCTTCTTTTTGAAAAACGACAGCTCTTGTTTGTAACGATCCCAGTCATCCACGTTTCAGGAACGCTTAAACGCCCTTGTAAAATGAAGTAAGATGCATATTTAACAACAGAATTTGTTCAACATCCTGCAGTCTATCTAAATAATGGCAGATGAAATAAATCCAATCAAATTATCTACTTATTACCTGTCAATCGTCAATGAAAAACAAAGGTGTGCGTAGGAAAGTGCCAGGCGGGGCAACAGACCAATATTGCAAGGTACAAAGCCAGTGGACAATTGCCCTCTCTTGTACATTTTTTTTCATGTTACGGCTTTCTGCACTTTGTACCGCATACAATTAAAAGTTATCCTAACTACTTTGATTAACCAAAAGTCGAATGTTTTTACCCGCAAGGAAAATATTTGCCGGACTCAGGTTTTTGACTCCTCTACTTCAAAGTCCTGTACACCACTATAATCAAAACTGTCAACTGCAAAGTCATTACTGTTGCTCACCAAAACTCACGTCTATTTGAACTGAAGACAATGTTGCAGCGCAACAGCGGAGCATTAGATGCAAAATGAAGGATGATTTAACCACCCAAACGAAGAGTATATACTCGTATATAAAATTATATATATAAGAGTATATAAAATTTATGATAAGGAATGTAAACCAAGGTGATTAAACTTAAAAAAAAATTATTTTTCAACAAAGTCTCCTAACAAGTTAATACTTTGAGTCCATATTTTTTCCAAACCCAGAACGCCCTTAGAAAAAAATCTTTGTCTTTACTCACCAAAAACGTCTCAACAGCGGCCCTCACTTCGCTATCAACTTCAAGTTTCTTGCCCCGAAGTTGTTCCTTGAGCCGAGGAAAGAGCTAAAAGTCACTGGGAGCTAGATCTGGCGAATAGGGCAGATGCTCAAACAGCTCGAATTCTGTTTCTTGAATTGCAGCCATCGCAACTGCAGCCTTGTGAACCGGTGCGTTTTCTTGATGAAATAGCACTCCGATTCGCAGTTTTTCCTTAATAGCCTCTCTCAATCTTCTTATTTGGTCTGCGTAGAAAAAGTCTAATATAGTGGCTCCCTTTTCCAAATATTCCACCATGATAATTCCCTCACCGTCCCAAAAAAACTGATACCATTACCTTTCCTGCCAAACTCGACCCTTTGAATTTTTTCGGCGTCAGTGAAGAGGGTCGCTTCCACGTCATCGATTGCTGTTTGGTTTCTGGATCGAAATGGTGGATCCAGGTCTCGCTCATGGTCACGAAACGTGACAAAAACTTATCCTAATCTGAATGGAACTTTTCGAGACTATTAATTCGTTGGCAACGATTCTTTGAACACTGCCATACGATATCCCTGTGACCACAGCTACATGCCTAATCGTCACACTTCGATCTGCCAACACGGCATCTTCGACTTTTTTCACGTTGTCTTCAGTGAGGTACGTAGATGAATGTCCTTCGCGGTATTCATTTTCAGCCAATGTTCTTCCTAGCTTAAACTCCTTGGCACACCGTGCAATAGTGGAATATGGAGGAACAGAGTCCCCTAATGTTTTCATCAAGTCGCTGTCTAAGTCTTTGGTAGACATTTTTTTCAAACACAGGTACTTACATGATAGAATGAAAACAAGGTAGTCTATTCCGAGTACCAAAATGCGTTCGTTCTACGCTGGTGACAACTGTGAGTGATTTACCTTTAAGCCAATGTAAAATTGGGCATCTTCAAGGGGGGCGTTTGGGGTGTTAATGGTGTGATATTTCGATTTTGATGATGAGGTTTGAATGATTGGTCTGTGCTTTTAAATGTCCTAGAAACCCGCAAGGAAAAAGCTGCTGTACAAAGCACAATGACGCAAAACTCAATAGCTTATATTTACGGAGAAGATATTAAATCCACTCACGACAACGAATAATTCAGAGTGTTCTTATGGGTACGATGCTAGTTACGTGCGATGTTGGGTTGCAGATTCATCCAGCCCAATAGGGTAATAGATACAAATATGTACTGAGAATCTATGATGTGATTGATATATAGTAAATCTGTCAATTGCGGTTCTTTGTGACCTGCGGTTTTAAAATGTCGGAACAGTTGGAAACAAGATTTGTATTTTGTTATTAGCACCGCACTTTATGAAAATGCTTTATTGACACAGATATAAGCACCGAAAGGAAATTGATCATGAGGGAAAAAATTAATAAAGTTGATATAAAGCTATGTTTACACTTAGAAACATGTATCGGGATTGGTATGAGATACAAGTCAAATAAACAAATCATGCAATTGAAGCTCATACAAGTGCTCATACATTGACAGTGTACTCATACAAATCATCATACATTTTGTATATCTGCATTTCGCTCTTGATTTGACAAGTTGCGATACTTCAGTGAGAGAAGCTAATTCAAGAAAGAAAGTTTCTGTTCTTGTGAAGAAGTGATTTCCACATTTTATTTTCAAAATGTCTATTTGGAATAAAGAAAGAACATTAAACTTAATAGAGAAAGTGAAATCTAGTGGTATATGGGATATTAAATCCAGTGATTACAAAAATTCCAATAGAAGAAATGATATTCTAGAGGACATAGCTACATCTTTAACATGTTCAAAGAAAGAAGTTGAGGATAAATGGCACAACATAAAAAGCCAATTTAATAAGGAACAAAGTTAAATTAACACCAGTAAAAAATCAGGATGTAGAACATATGATGTTTACGTTCCTTCGTGGTACGCTTTCCAGCACTTAACATTTTTAGCCGATCAGTATAAACCTCACAAAAATAGAAGTACTGATGAAAATATAACTCAAGTGAGTAGAAAATATTCATTTTATTCATATATAAAGTATTTACATATTATTTAGCTTTCCTTTATAAGTAGATATTATTTATTATATTGCCACGGTATAGACCCCTGAATACTTAAAAAATATTCCCCATATATGCTTTACTATTGTCGGCATGAATATTTGCTCTTGTTTTGGTTCTGTTTAATCGATTATTCCGTTCACCGCTAGTTGTAGTTGTTGTCCATGATCCTGGTATCATATTTCCTTCAGAATCTTCTGAATCAAACATTTCTGTCGGTGTATAACGTTTATATGCCTTATTCCGTAAGAAGTTGTGGATATAAATTGTAGCTGTTGCCTTTTCGGGGGTCACTTGCATTTCCGTTCTTAAAACTCGAAATACGACACTGAGAATACCAATAATATTTTCAATAATTCTTCGGGCTCGGCATAATCTATAATTAAAAATTTTTTGCCAGGTAATGATAATGACCAGGCAGAGGCTTAATAATATTTTCCTCCAAAGCAAAAGCATCATCGGCTACAAATACAAAAGGTATATCTTTAGTTCTTCCAGGAAGCGGAACAGGCTGGGGTATTCGCAGTTGCTTTTTACATAATTTCTCATAAAAGGATGTATGTTTGAAGACCCCTCCATCCGAAATCCGACCTTGTATACCAACGTTTGCATAAATGAATTTATAGTTCGCATCAGCAATTCCGAGCAATACAATGCTGAATGATTGCTTGTAATTAAAAAATGCTGTTTCGGAGTTTGCAGGTGCCTTGATTTCTATGTGCTTTCCATCAATCGCACCTAGACAATGTGGAAAGTTCCACTTTTCTTCGAATTCATTCGCAATCTCTGTCCACTCTTCTTCATTTGAAGGAAGCTGAAAGTAATAAAACCACGTCAATTCACTAATATTTAATATAATTTTTTTTCTTTCAGTGTTCATTTTTAAATGATGATCATTGTACTGCTGGCAAGGAATCTGAGATAATTGAGCTTGATGAGATAGACAACGAAGAACAAAAAATTTTTAAGCAAGATGATGTTGAAAAAAATAAATGGCTAACTCCACAACAATCAAGCAAACGTAAGATTAAAGATAGTATGACTGACATGGAGTTAGTAGTAAAAAGTATGAAAATAGTTGGAGAGGGATTGGCTCAAAAGCAAAGAAAAGGCGAATTTACTGTCTATGGGGAGTATGTGGCAAGCGAACTAAGAAAGTTCAGAGGGAAAAATTATGATTTAATCTTGGCCGAAGCTACGTAAAAAAAAGCACAGCCCTATATGAAGCCGAAGTTAAAAGAATTAAGACAGATAGGACTTCCGTTTATTCCAAATCAGTCATGTCTTCATTTTCTTTTGACGATTTATCAAGTTCATCATCTCCCATAATCATTGCGACACATTATCCAAGCACTCCTACTGAACCAAGTACGCCTACTGAATCAAGTGATGAGAATCACAAAGCATAAAATTCAACTACATATACTTTCTAACAATTATACTTTCTAACAAAAATAAAATTTACTTCACTACAAATTAAAATTGTGCTTTTTACTTACCTTCAATTCATTATATTACAAATTGAACTTTAAGAAATTCGATGTGCTTACATTAGTGACGCAAAAAAATCCCCACTTGCGAGGAACCTTAATGTCACTGCCAATTGATCTGCTGGTGATATTGAATTCCTGAATTTAGTGTCCTTTTTCACTATTATTGATCCCACTAACTTCAATAGCTGCTCAAATTCATTTCGGTCCATCCTCTCATAATTTTTAAAACAACTTCCATCTTCTAAAGTCAGTTCGTTAACTAACATATTTTTCAAAAATTCACGCATCCACCACTTACGTTTTCCTTTATTTTTTTTCATATTATTTAAAACAATTAAGAAACAACTTAAAAATAAATAATCTTCTTCCACTGAAGACATTTCACTTTACCATGGAAACGCAAATTTACCAATCAAATGTATTTCTATTTTAGTGTAAACGCACGTGAAAATAAATTGCAAATTTATACATGTCAATTGATTTGTAGAAATTTACTCATACAAATCTTGATACTAATTTTGTACAAATCGCGAAACAAGTCCCACAACATGTATCTAAATGTAAACATGGCCTAAGGATGCGGATTTATCGACATAGGAATTTCGCTCTGAGAAGTCCAGCGCACTGGACTGCGAAAATTTCGCACTGGACTGCGAAAATTTCGCACTCGACTGCGAAAATTTCGCACTGGACTGCAAAAATTTCGCACTGGACTGCGACAATTTCGCACTGGACCGCGAGAATTTCGCAATAGACTGCGAAAATTTCGCACAGGACCACCCGCTCTCTGCTTTTAAAATTCAATTTGACTTACTGTGGTTATAGTGCGAGACTTACCATGCTGCAAATTCCATCTCTGAAATCGCATAGGCTGCTCTTCGACGAATACCTTCTACTTAAACTACACCATCGACTTGTCCCATCTGACCTCTGACCGTCCGTGTATTGGATCGGTCATGCAGATCAACCTTAACGTTTAATGTTCCTTTTGCACGGGCTGATACGTATTACTATTCACCGCTGTTACGTTTACCTAGGCAGCATAACGAACTGAGACTTGGTTCCCAGCCACCGACCTTGTTGCTTTTCAAAATCTTCTTAAAAGATAAAGTAATTGCTTATTCTGTTTAATTGCTTTTTGAATTTGCTAATTGCTTATTTAATTTTTGGATTTTCTATTGAATTATGAAACTCTTGTTTGTTTTATATATATATTTTTGTAAATATTTATCATTGTCTATTGCGTAATTGGACTCGATCTGTTGTTGTAGACATTAAATAAATAAATAAATAAATAAATACCCGCCAATGCACGCCAATACTCACCAATACCCGCCAATGCTCGATAAGACTCGCCAAGACTCGCTTAGACTCGCCAGAACTCGCAAGGACTCGCCTAGACACGCAAGAACTCGACAAGACTCGCCGGGACTCGCCAGGACTCGCCAGGACTCGCCAGAACTCTCCAGGACTCGCCTAGACTCGCCAAGACTCGCCTAGATTCGCCCAGTTTCGGCAGGACTCGCCTAGACTCGCCCAGACTCATCTAGACTCGCCATCAGTAGTGGGTATTGGCTATTGGCTTGAATATTGCCTATTGGGTATCAGTGGCGGCTCGTGATGCTTTCGAATGGATCGACAATTAATAAAAGAAGAATGCGTTACCACAAAAATATGCATGAAATAGCTCGGTAAATAATATATATTAAATGGCGGGACATTTTATCAGCCAGGAAATTCTATCATCAATCTCAGGGCGAAGGTAAAAAACTAACAAAAAAACACCGAACCAGGCAAAATCGTTTTAGTCTTCCTCCATTCTCGTCATTTTCATCATTTGCGATTTCGGATTTTCACGTCGTTTACACAGCCCTATCCATATATTCTACACTTTTTTAGTATTTCCAATCTAAAATAGGAACCAAACTGTACATACTGGTTTGCATCTTAGCTATCTGTGCATATGATTTGTGAATGCTGCTGAGTTTCTTTCAACCCAGTTTAATAATTGCATGTCATATCTAAACTGCCACTATTAGGTCTGTTCCCGTACTACGATTGATTGCAATTAATTGCAATGAAGCGTACTAAAACAGAGTTTTTTAGTCCATTTTAGTACGCTTCATTGCAATTAATTGCAATTAATCGTAGTACGGGAACATACCTATTTTTGTCTATTGTTCGTCACTGAATTATTCGGCTTTGAGCAGAAGCAATGCCTTCTAGAAGTACGGGCCGTCAGGCTACGTAATCGTTGTCGATGTGACGTCATGGCGTCAAACCATTTTACATTTCCTAGAGGCAGTGCCGACACACACCGAGATTTCACATGCGGTTTTTTAGCTAAAATACGAATAAAACGTTAGTTTTTTGTGCGTGGACGCGTTATAATAATAATATTTAGCCATAACTTTCATTTTGTATCGACCAATTGTATCGCGATAGTAAATCGACACGGAACATCACATAACCTAACAACACCTGATAAACATTTCGTCGCGAATTTTTCTAATTATGCCGCACGCACCGCATTAATATGTGTTTAAGCTGTTCACTAGCACTGTTTCGCATGTTACCACTTAGTTTTCATTAAACTCACTTTAGCATAACCCGTACAATTAACATTTTCCCGCGGACGTCCCATAAGACTACGTGTGTTTTTCGCGACATTTGGTCGGATGCTCTGACGTCATCATTCTGCATTACGGCCCGTACATATAGAAGGCATTGGCAGAAGTGAGTGTAGTATGGCGTTCCTTTTGTGCTCTACTGCCAAGTACTTGCAAGTACTAATTAGTAAAAATGGAACACGGCAAATATTTCGATTTAGTGGGGCCTGTAATTAAGAGATGAACAGTTTTACTATTCCATGGAACATACTCATGTAGACATGAACTTAAAGGTCAAACGTATTCATGAAATCATGATGTGCTTAAGTATGCACGATTCAGTTTTAAACGGTGTTACTACGTTGACAAGCAGATCAACTCATTTTTAAATCTTATGAAATAAGTTGCGTCTACGTCGCTCAAGATGCCGTGCTTCTGCCAAACGTTTGGAAAAATTCCCATGAGATGTCCTTCCGAGCGCGTTAACTGTCATCTCGCAGTTGTCAATTACGAACTGTCATCCGCTGTCAGTAACGTGTGGTTTGTGGTGCCGGTTGGGCGTGTGTTCAATTTGTTCTTAAAATTATAATGATTAGATCCTCCTAACTTGTCGGACGCGAAATTCTAACTCTGTTCAGATTCTAGCATTGTCGATGACTCTGTGTCTAGTTCGTGGAACGTGTGAGTGCTAGACCTACTTGTGCTGTTTGATAGATAAGAAAAGGTTCATATCGAGTGATTTATAAAAGCGGCAACTTCCCAGCGACGAACATCATTTCGTGTTGAACCTTCGGCAATCATAGTTCTAACTTTCATCAGCCAATTTGAGGTTTTGTGAGTCTAATAAATATCGAATTCTCGGACTATAATCGGTGGCACAGTGTTTTCAGTGTGTTGTGATATAAATTTTCGCAGTGAATTTCAAGAAAATCAATAGTTTTATACAATCGACTCCAGGTTTTTTTTTTCTGAAATTTAATTGCGCATTTCGAAGCAGTCACCCGAGTGACCGGTTCGATATCGTATTGTGTGGTGTTTGATTTCCATTCATTGCTGTCCGAATTTTCGGTGCGATCGTAAAGTTCAATAACAACTTGTGCTTCAATCACAATCGCTGAACCTCCAGCGGGTTTTTTGGTGAAAATCTAACGTTAACTATCAAAGTGGTAAGTCGTCGTAACTGCTTCTCGATAATGTTCTAACTAACAGTGTAAATAGTCGTAGTTTTTGTTGAATTTTTATTGACCTTGCTCACATGCATATAACAAGTGAAATCGTCGCACACGTGAGTCAGCTTGAACGAGACGAAAAATTTGGCGGGAATTTTCATTAGAACGTGACGTCACCGGTCACAGTCTGACGAGCTTGATAGCATCGCGATTCGCATCTGCCATTAATTGATTTAATATGCCGAATCTAATTAGACATGTGCTCACTTTGGTACAGAAAGGCTATCACTTCATAGATTTGCATTCGGTTACGAAATTCAATCGCTGATTGCAAGTGACCGTGAGCATGAGTTTGGAGCAGAGTTTGTGTGAACCTAAAAATAACT
The DNA here is from genome assembly GCA_963978885.1 of Nemotelus pantherinus. Lineage (NCBI taxonomy): Eukaryota > Metazoa > Arthropoda > Insecta > Diptera > Stratiomyidae > Nemotelus > Nemotelus pantherinus. The sequence continues at coordinate 56,639,559 of OZ022264.1, read as the reverse complement.
GACTGCCGCCATAAGCTCGTTCGAGCACATGAGCATTTTCTGTGCACAGATACGGCATCGCCGACGCCACTCATTGAATCTGTTTAGAAAAAGCGGCCTAAGCATGACTAGACAATTTTGCGATTCTTCTAATCTAATCGCAAAAAAAGATATGGATTTGTGTGACTAAAGACTTATAGCTATTGGCTGGGTGGGTGGCTGGCTTTTGGCCTTATCATCTATGGAGCCGCTGACAATTGCACTGGTTACGCAATCGATTTTGGCTTTATCTAGTAAAATGCTTGCTATCGTCAGATTGAAATCAGGAAAAAAGATTTTTTGAAAACATCTTGCCATCGTGCACTTTTTCCTTGTGTAGACTTTCAGTTGGCCTAAATTTATCTTCTGAAGAGTATTTCACAACTATTGAAATTGAAACTTGGCGGTCATTTTCGATTTGGAAGTCCGAAATTCGATGATTTTTTCAAAGAAAATATATTTGATGTTCGTATATTAACCTTTAAGTACCGACGTGCATTTTTTGTAACGTTAATACCGACGTGAGGCCAGAGAGGCCGCGTATATAATATAGTGCTTTTTTTTAAAGAAGGTGATGATTTAAATATATGTCTGCATTATAATGAAAAATAAAGGGTTTTAAGACAGATTAAGTGTAGAAAAAAATGAACTTTATTAAATTTACAAATATATGACTAAACTAAGGTTTGGCTTGAATTTTGGGAAAAAATACGACTAATAGACTTAAAAAATCATAACAGAAAGATTACGCCTCTCCGAATAGTAAAAACTAGCATTTCTTACATAAGACTAATATAACTTTTAGAAAAAAAATATAGTAGGTAAAAAAAAATATGTTTTGTAAAAAAAATGTCCACAGTCGAACTACAGCTAAAATTCTAGGCGCAGTCAGGGTACACTTGTTTCGCGCACTATAAACAAACATGTTTTTTGCACGAAAAGCATCGATAAGTTGATTTTCTTTTTAGTTAAGGTTGACATGAAAGACAAGTTTTTCGTGTCTTGATTTCTTCAACTGTGTCTTCAGATGTTATTTAATTTTATTTACCAAACAAGGCATCATACACAACAGCAACACATTAACAATTCAATATAACAACAAAATACATATTTTTCCACCACATTAGAAAACAAAATACATCACTACTTTATTTTAGTTACTTTACGTTAATATGTTTGTTTTAATTTAAGCTAGTTTGATGGGAAATTAAGTGGGATTAGGATGTTGATAGGGCCTTGAATAAGTTTGTTTTAAAAGTGTATTTAGAGATCCCCGAAGCGTAGTTGCTGCTTATAGAGTTGAATATTCTACAAAACCTATTTCTACAACACCTAGTGCGGCTTGGTTGGTCATTGAAAATAATTTTGTTGGAGAGAACTTCAACATTGACTGCACCACTTATAATATCAAAGGTTAGGCATGCACTTAACAGTATTCTTCTAGAAGAGAGAGGCATTAAATTAAGAAGGCTCAGTCTGGTTTTGTAAGAAGGAAGATGTTGAAAGTCTTTTGGATCATAGAGGTCTCTCAAAGCGAAAAGTAAAAACTGTTTCTGAACAGATTCTACTCTATCACTATGTAGCTCAAAAAATGGGTTCCATATTATGCAGGCATACTCCAATAGAGGACGCACCAGAGTGATATATAATGTTTTGGTAACCCATATATTCTTAAATTCTTTAGCACGTCTCTTAATGAATCCGAGCTGTTTATTAGCCCTGGCAAGGATTTTGTCATAGAGGAGGTTGAAGCGCATATTGTTGTCCAACACTACCCCGAGATCTATAATATGATCAACCCTATTCAATATGATGTTGTTAAGGCAATAAGAATACTTTTTGATCGTATTCTTACGGGAAAAGCTAATTACATGGCACTTGTTAATGTTAAGATTTAAATTATTCCATTGCACCACTGTTCGAGAGATTGAAGCTTGGATTGTAGAAAAGTAGCGTCAGATTGCGTGTTTATGCTATGGCAGATTTTTAAGTCGTCTGCATAAAAGAGATGGGGTATACCAAGCAATGTCTCAGAAAGATCGGAGATGAAGATGTTAAAAGTAGGGGACCTAAATGACTGCCTTGCGGTACTCCAGAAGATGCGAAAACTCTTTTAAATAAGTGGCCCTGGAATTTAACAAGCTGAGTTCGATCGCGAAGATAAGACTGGAGCCAATTAAGAAGAGACCCTGATATACCAAAGTTGCGAAGCTTGTATACTAGAGTTTGATGGTCAACCCAGTCCAAAACCTTACTAAAGTCCGTATAGACTGCGTCAATTTGACGTCCTTTTTCCATTTCACAGAGCACATCAGAAACTAGGATCATGAATCCATGTTGTTGTTCATTTAGACGAGGGTCGATTATACGAGTAAGTTTTTCACAAACTAACTTCTCAAAAAGTTTGGGGATAACAGATAGAATAGCAATCCCCCGATAATTATCGACTGATCGTTTATCACCACTTTTTCCAGAAAGATAGAAAAACACCTAGGGAGAGGGATTTATTGAAAATCATGTGCAAAGGAGTGATTAATTGGTCCGCAAATTGTACGACGAAGAAAGGAGAAACCGAATCAGGGCCTGGTCCTTTGCCGATCTTTAGTTCATGAATAGCTTCAATAATAGCCTCTTGTGTAAGAACAAACCCGTCGGTAAGAGGTCCCGCGGTGATTCTTGCAGACCTAGTAGAAGTGGAGGTTTTTGGCGAACAAAAAGAATTTTGAAAGTGATCAACAAAAAAGTTTCAAATGGCTTGTGGGCAAGAAGAAACCATGTTACCACGGGACATCGAACAGGGATAGCCGGTTGTTTTACGTTTCAAGCTAACGAAATCATAAAACTTCCTGGGATCGCTAATGATTTTTCCCCCCATTGAATTAACATAGAACTTATACGCTTCGCGAGATTTGATGGAATCTTCTTTGGATAGCTGATCGTATAATCTGATTAGACCCTCATTGGGCAAGCTTTCATTTTTAATTGCTTTATATAATTTATTTCTACGGTTTCTGAACCAGACAGAACCAAGCACTCTTGCCAAACTCATCCTTTGATCACGGGGCAACCTTAGGTTACAAAATCTTCGCTTCATGTGGTCTAATACCAACTGTCGAGCTAATTTTTTTTATAAAGGCTCCTCTATCAGTTTGTCTTCCCACATGTACATCAAGTAAAACATCTCAAATCCGGTAAAAAATTGTCATAGGCCAGCGTCTTGATCGGCGGCTGCAAGTGTAAATAGAACACAGCTTATCTATTTCAGCTACGCCACCTTTTGTAGAATAATAAAACTTCATAATTTCTAGTTTCCCTGAGTATGTGTCTCTTCCTTCAGTATGACGCATTGAGGAAGCCAAAATGACTGCTTTGCCCTTCTTGGGCACATGAGACAATAAAGTTGATTTTTTTGGTCTCATTTTAGCAGGCAAGAACTCTGGAGGGATTTCCCTTTTATTTTTTTTTAACCGTACCCACACAGGTTAACCCTCTCTGTTTCAATGCATCAATTAGTTGTATTGACGTGAACCAATTATCACACGTTATATTTTTGTTACTGCCATGTAATGGTTTACTCAAACGGATCACAGCCTGTGTAGGAACTAAAAGTTTTTTTTTTCTTCATCTGTTAATGTTTCTCCATCTCAACAGTTTCCACAATAAACATAACAATTATAAAAATACCTGTTTTCAACATCACATAAGCACATTAGTTTTAGCCCATATTTAGCGGGCTTCTTTGGCATATATATCATCAAAAACGATCGCTCTCTGAATCGAATTAGCATTTCATCAACTGAAGCATATTAACGTATATTATATACCCTCTGACAATTTGATACAAATTTGTTGAAAACATTCGATATTGCAGCCAATTTATCAGTCTCCTTTCGATGGGCTCTGTCAAGTGCATTAGCAAACCGTAGACAGTGAAGCAAGCACAGGAATCTGTTTTTTGACATGACACATCTAAAAATGTCTCTTCCAGTACCATCAGTAGCAAATATTAAATCTGCGTTTTCGTGGTTGGACTTGAATAACAGCTGTGTACATCAATAGTCCAATAAAAGCTTGCAACTCAATTATATCGGTATCTTTTATTTCTGGTCGATCTTGCTTCATATATTTACATCTATGTTCAGCTAGCTTCTCGTTGGTCGTTAGCAAAATCTCCGATAACATCTCGTCATTTATATACTGTTTCCATAAAGAATAAGGATCCTTACCATCATTTTCGGTCAAATTGGATATGGGTACTCGGGAAATAATATTGTGTCGTAGTCTCCTAACTGATGATCTGTTTGGAGGTGACTTAGATCACTTATATTTATTCTTTCCTCTAAAAAAAACCTATCCTTGATAGCGGAACATCTTTATCTGATGACGGTGCGTCCAGGTATTCAGGTTGAATTTTTTCTGTATTAGATATATCAGTTCTTGTGTCCGTGTCATGCTCACTGTGCTCCGGACAAAAGTCTTCGCCGACGTCGTCAACCTCGGATCCGCTGGAATCTTCATCTTTTGATTCATTTATACTAAACCGAGATCTCTTTGAATGCTGTGAATCGGTCACAGAACTATTTCTTTTAGTAGCTGGAGGCCCTGGTACATCCATAGTTCACAATATCTGTAAAAATAACAATTTATTGTAACAAAAAAATAAAACGAAAAACCTACGTGAGTACCGACGTGAGGCCTGAGAGGTCGCATCGGAATCTCAAATCGTAATAACTCACCAAATACGCGCGTGACGATAACACTTCCTGCTTCGACTACAACGTGGATACTGTTCTTGCAACTACTTAAAACCCGGGATCGGTATTGCGCGGGGAAAGGGGTAAACTAGCAAGTCATGTGCCTGCCGGGGCCTCTCAGACTGCACGTCTATACTTAAAGGTTAAAACAGTGGATTAGAGAACCTAAACTTATGTATTGCATCTATTTACAGATAGACATTTTGTAACGAAAATGTTTAAAGTTTCTCTTTGAACTTGCAACCAAGGTTATTGTTCTAAAATTTCGAATTCCGTAGCTAATATGTTTATAAAAATCGATACTGATATGTGATAACAAATCTCTGTAGAATGTTGAAGTCTTATCAATGAAAAAATGCTACCTATTTTTTCCTACAAACGTAGAATGATAACGCAACAGGTTTTTACGTTTGATTGGAAACAATACTACTTGGTTACCCAGCATAAAGAATAAAAATTTTCCCAATGATTCAGAGAGACAATTTTCCTTGCATTTACAATCATGTTTATTGTGCCTGATTTTTGTTTGTAGAAAATTAGCGATATGAGAATAGACAAGTGAAAGTACTTCTGTACAAAAAAAAATTCCAAAGCGGATGAGCATATTGTCAAACCGAATAATTAAGACCAACGCAAATGTTTAAAAAATTGTTGCTGTCATAAATACATTTCACAACTAAGAATATTATGTTCCTATTGGAATGTTTTCAAAAACTAAATATATGTTCACGTATTTTGCATGGATGTTTCTAAAATGTATGTTTCGTTTGCTTGCCGGATAAAAAGCCAATTGTGTGTGCTTCTGCGATTTGAAAATATGTATACCTACGTAGAGAAAATCCTCAAAAACAATCAATGAGCACTGTTGCCAGATTGGGGTATTTTCCCTCAAATTTGAGGCGGATTTTTGGGGGATTAATATTCGTGGAGGATATTTTGGGGGAAACTCAGCGTCGATAAGTTTTAGTATGAAGATTATTTTGTTATGAAATCGCATATGACACAAACAGTATGTCTCCACTCAACCCTTAATTGGGCGCGTCAAAAAAAGTTACGTAAACGGTCGCGTGGGGCGTGCTATTACCCCATAAAATACAAAATGCATTCAAAATCAAACTCTTCTTCATGAAAATAATAACCTCAATATGTTAATTAACTTATAAGCCTCTTTTAAAAAGTACAAAGTATGATGAAAAGCTTAAAATATAATTTTTTAGAAAATTAAAATAAAAGTTCTAATTGTTTAAATTAGCTGTGGGGTGTGAAGCGTGAAGCGTTCACACTAGCCGAAGTGATTTTGAATGAGGAGATTTAGAGAGAGAAATGTCATTCGAATTTATGTGCACAATTTTTTTTTGTGTGAAAATTGTTGAAAATGGTGCAGGAACATGCAAGAACATTTTCTTTTCACCTTGTACAACTCACATTTTCCTTTTTTGTTCAATTTTCGCTACTGCCTCTCATGGATGGAATTCAGCACTCTCATAACACCTAAGGACATAGCACTCTTCGATACATTTCAAAACTATGGTTTGAATCATATCTCAACCGGCCAGCCAACATATTGGCCGTCAGACATCAACAAAATTCCAGACCTCACAGACTTCGCAATCTCGAAGAGAATACCTCCACACTCCGCAGAATCAGACGTAGTTTTTGATGTGTCCTCAGATCATTCTCCTGTCATCATTACTCTGGCAATGTCACCCCACTTCGCTTGCTGTAAGCGTAGATATTCGCAAAAAAACCAACTGGAGTGCATTCAGATGACACCTCACCAGCTCAAGATCTCTTAGTGCATCTCTCAAATCACCGGATGATGTCAATTCTGCTGTTATCCTTTTCAACGAGCATGTCTTGGAGGCGTTCAACACCGCGACACCTAAAATGGAACTGCATCCCTCAAGTCGAAAAACAACATACTCCTCATCAATAAAAATCTTAGTACAGGAAAAGAGACTGCAACGAAGGAATTGGCAGCTGCACCGGTCTCCCCAAACTAAAGCACGACTCAACAAAGCTTCTAGTGAGCTCAGTCTGGTACTTGCGAAAGACAACGAGTTAAAGTTCCACTCATTCTTAGAGAGCCTCAGTCCCACTAAGAATGTCGACTATTCATTGTGGAAAGCAGTCAATAAAATCAACAAAACTACCATCAGGGAAGCCCCACCAAGAACTGTCAATGGGCAATGGGCCAGAAGTGACGCAGAGAAAGCCACCGCCTTCGCAGTTCACCTAGAACAGGTTTTCACACCTTTCACCACGGCAACATGTGACTTTCCATCTAATGTCAATGCTCAGGACTCAGAACCAATCAAGACTTCGGCTAAGGAAATGCAAGATATCATTATTCAGGAAACATGCTCTAAAAAATCTCCGGGAATTTATCTCATCACCAATGCTATGCTCAAACAGTTGCCACCGATCGTATTCTCTTGGCTTTCTCATCTATTCAATGCTATCTTTCGATTCGGATATTTTCATATTTTCCTGAAGTTTGGAAAACAGGCGAGATCATAATGATCCCTAAGCCTGGTTCTCAAGTGAAGTCATACAGACCTACTAGTCTTTTGTCATGCGTCTCCAAAGTTTTCGAGAAAGTTCTGTTGAAAAAGCTACTATCGAT